>RJWM01011082.1:0-61038 GCA_004363535.1 Dasyprocta punctata | reverse complement strand
AGCACTACGTAAGCGCATGGGATAGGCTACACAGGGACGCGGGTCAGGTTGCCGCCTTTTGGGGAGCGATACAGCAACCCGGAAGCAGGATGTGGGCACCATCTTTGGTCGTTCGATGGGCGGGGGACCTAGTGGAGGCCGTTGTGACGTCATACTGTGGCAGACACACAGGCCCAGTCTTCTACAGTGGCTCCCAACAATCAATCTCCTTTATGCTATAGGGAAATGAGAACTCTGGATCTATTTGAGGAGCCCAGGTTGATTGATATAATGTGGGAAAGCGTGGTCTCTGATACCAAAGAATTACAGAAATGGCCATCAATATCTAGGTCTCTGCAGGACAGGAAGGGAGTCTGGGAGAACGCACACTCAGCTGGTTGCAACCCTGGTGCTCATACGAATTTGGACCTGAGCCTGAGCCAGCTGCTCCAAACCCACCACCAAGACTGCGAGCAGCTGCTCACACGGCAGCTGCTCATCTAAAAGGCTGACTCAGCAACGCAGGCACTTAGGCAGACAGCGCACTGCTCAGCTTCGAGCATGGGGTCCTCTGAAATCATCATATCATAAAGGTCATGCTATCATTAACACAATGAAACTATAGTTTTTAAATTGGCATCATACTAAATTACTCAATGAAGAAAAGACTTGTTTAATTATTCTTGTAAAATGAAGACTAAAACCACTAAGCAATAAAATGTTTTAGTAATGCCATTCTCTAGAATGAAGTCATCTTGGCAGGGACCGTGATAAAAACTGGAAGGTAATGAAGGTTTCACCATATCTAGTCCAACAGCCAAATCCAACAGCTAAATTAGGGCTCCTCTCCCTCCTTCCCTACTTCTTTTCTTTTCTCTCTTCCTTCCTTCCTTCTTTTCCTCCCTCCTTCCTTTCCACTTTCAGTCATTTGTTGGTTTCACAGATGGGGAAAACTGGAATAGAACAGCACATCAACTCTGACATATTTTTAGCTAGAGTTAAATCCTTTTTCTGCCAAATCTTAGTCAGCACTCCTCATAAGTGTCACCTACGCCTTATCTAGTCAGATTCTTTTTCTTTTAAGCTCTTTAGTGACTTGTATCTTTACCATCTCAATACAAAGCCCAAACGTTTCCATTTTTAAACTGCTAGAATGTTATCCTGATATTTAAAATACCAATATTTAAGTTTCATATTAAAGGCATTGTACTCTAAAAACAGGCCTGCTTTAATATAGTTTGAGTAATTGTGGGGCTACTTACCGAGAGAAGATTTCTTTAGCAAATATTGGCTTCATATATTCAAAAAAAATCATAAAAAAAGACAAAAAAAAAAAAAAAGCCAGGCATGGTGGCACAAACCTGTAATCCCAGCACTCGGAAGGCTGAGGCAGGAGGATTGTTGTGAGTTCAAGACCAGCCTGGGCTACAAAGTGATCTCAAGGCCAGCCTGAACGGCATAGCAAAACCCTGTCTCAAAAAGACAAGACAAAACAAAACAAAACAAAACAAAACAAAACAAACAAAAAAAAAGAAAACAAAAAACCAAAAAACCCCAGCAGGATGGAACTTTAAAAACTTTAGTTTACAATATATTGTAAATTTCAGACAACAATTGCCACTGTATCACAAACCAACACAGGCAGGGGTGGGGGTTGCGGGGAGTGAAGTTTAGATGTTTATAAGACTTTGTATCAGATTATTTTCTTAAACACCAAACCAAAGTTTATTTTATTTTGTTTTATTTTTGGAACCAGGAATTGAATGCCGGACCTTGTGCTTGCCAGGCAGGTGCTTGAGCTGCTGAGCTATATCCCCGGCTCCCGAAGTTTATTTATGAAGTATAACTCATTGTGTAATTCCAGAATATTCGGTCTAGTTGTATTTATACATCTGATCTTTTTTAAAACTACATCTGTTTCTGTTTTCTAAAGGCTCTTCCCATCTCTGCATACACCATTTCAGAAACCACAAGGAGCGGAGCAGACCTTGCAGTTTCAAAGTCTCACCAAACCAAGACTGCTGGTGGGCTGCTCTGGCAGTGGGAGACAGCTGGCACACCCACCTGCGCTGGACACTCAAGGACAGAAGTACAGTGGCCTGCATGATTGTAATCAGCTAGAAGGAGCCTACCTCCAGGAGCCTGCTTCCAATATAGACAGCCCCAATTTACAATGGGCTGACTTAGAATAATGCAAAAGTGCATACATACAGCCATTCAGAAAAAAAATTGCGGGTAAGAAGGGAGGAAGGATATTGCTACAAAGGAGCTGGCCTTGACCTGTGTAGTCCAGGCCTTGAACTCTTGGTGATCCTCCGGTCACAGCCTCCAGGTATTGGAATTACATGTGTGTACCACCATGCTTGACCAGAAAAATGTTGTTTTTCCTATTTAGTGCAGGATTCAATAAATTATAAACATTCAATACTTTGTTAGAAAACAGTCATTGTTTAGGTGAATTTTGTCCAGCTCTAAGCTAATATAAATATTCTCAGCAAGTTTAAAATAGGTGAGATTAAGCTATATCCAATAAATTAGGTGTAAGGCATTTTCAATTTAGTGTTTTCGACCTATGATGGATTATTAGGACATGCTCCACTGTAAGTTGAGGCACAGCAAATATGTCCTATGAATTAAGTCTCTTCGCTAAACAAAGCATTCTAAAGCCCTCTGAGTGGTCACACCACCTTATATCACATATCACATCAAAGTGACAGCAGGGTATAGAGAGCACTAGACCAGAAGAACACGGGCTGGCTCAGTCAGTACGCCATGTCTTCTTCCCAACCTCCTACTCATTCTCACCCAGGAGGCTGTCTGTCTGAATGCTGAGGTTAAAATAGAAGCTCCACCTCATAATTATGAAGACCAATACACTGAAAGAAATATGTTCAATATATTACATTTTAAAATGCCAGTGAAAAATTATACTATGGTTTATCACAAGTATTCTCCAAATATTCCATCAATGTATCCCCTCCCCAGGTAATGATGCCTTTGTTCTTCTTGGCATCTGTGTAAGAGTACAATGGGCTGACCTGTCTTCCACCCAAACAGGCCATAATTTCGCCCAGCCTTGTGTTTGCCTCCCTTTCCCACTGTGGCAGACTTCTAAAGCAAAATCTTCTTGGGTTTTCTCAATATCACCCTGTTTTCTGTTGCTAGCACAATGAAGGTTGCCACTCAGAAGCCAGATGTCTCATTTTCTCTTCTTTTATTGTAACTATTTTCCTGGTGATTTTACTTAACCTCATGATCTTAAGCACCACCTCTTATTGAAGATTCTGAAATTAACTCTTATATGGACTCCTTCTCTTCAGAACAATGAACCTCAAAGTCAAGCTACACACTTGACAAACATAACTAAATTATCATAAAAAATCTCAAACTACACAAAAGGGAAACGAAGATGGAGAAAAAAATGAACAAAATGTGCAAAAGGATTCAGAAAGCCACAGCAGGTAGAAGGCTAATCTATACAGGGCACTCAAGGAAGTTCTCACTAATGATAGGTTTGAGATTCATGGTAAGCATGTACGCATGAAAACAAGGCCAGAATGCTAGGAAAAAGAAACAAACATAGTAAGAGAAAAAGCTCTAAAAAATTTTAAATGCTTGAGAAACTAAATTCAATAGGAGGGATGAAATCCAAAGTGAAGTAATTCTCCTAAGGTGTATGAGAAATGACAAAGATGGACACAGAAAAGATAAAAGACACAAGGATCAACCTAGAAAATAAAATAACCAGTTAACAGAAGTTCCTGAAATACAGGCCAACGTAAACAGAGCAGATGAAATTATTAAAGAAAAGAATTCTCCAAAGTTGAAAAACATGACTTTCCAGAACACACGTCAAACAACATCAGTGACGGAAAAAGTCCACAGAGACACATTTTTTAAAACAGCTTCAGAACTCCAAAACCTCTTAACAGTTTGGGGATGGGGTGCAGACTGAGAATGAAATATACGCCGTTGTTCATTAGCAATACTGAATTCTAGAAAACAACAAAGCAAAGACCTTCAAAGTTCAGAGGAAAAAAGTGATCTTCAACCTACAAAAACAAGACATTACAAAAAACAAGAAGCTCCCTAAGACAAGGAACTAAACGAAAACGCGACCTTGCTCTGCAGGGAAGAACAGGTATGCAGTCACGACGACATCAGTACCACTTAAGTTGACCTGTACAAAGAAGACGAAGGAATATTTTCTAGGACATTTAAATATTATCACGCTTGCAGGCAAACAAGTTAAAGTACAGATGAAAGAAACTAACAAGTAGAAGGTAGGATGGAGAGTGGTGGCAGAGAAGATAGTGGCAATAATATCCATCTTCACCTTACAGAGTCAAAGATACTATGTACACAGACAAAACAAGAAGTGAAGGTGAAATATCATACAAAAGTGACAACAAATGAACTAAAAAGTGGTATTTATGACATATTAAATGTTCACCTGAGCCAGGCGTGCTGGTACACACCTGTAATTCCAGCATTCAGGAGGCTGAGGCAGGAGGATTATCATTAGTTTGAGGCCAGCCTGGGATACATAATAAAGTTCAAGGCCAGCCTGCACTATATAGCAAAACCCTTATTCAAAAAACCAAAAAAACAAAACAAACAAACAAACAAAAAAGTTCACCTACCATAGCACACATCAAAAATTGTTTAAATTTGAAAAACTTAACAACAGCAATGTCAAAAGAACAAGACAAGCCACAGACTGGGAAAAAAATATTTGCAAGTAACATAGCTGATACAGCATGATTATCCAAAATGTATGAAGAACTCTTAAAACTCAATAATGAGTAAACAAAATGGATTAAAAATGGAAAAAAGATGTGAATGTTTTCATCAAAGAAGATATACAGATGGAAAATGAGCATAGGAAAAGCCATGCCATGTCATATATTATTAAAGCATTCCAAATTAAAACAACAGTGAGACACTACTAAACACCAATTAGAATGGCTACAATCTCAAACATAGACAACACCAAATCTCGACAAGGATGTGGAATAGGAACTCTCATTCATTGCTGGTGGGGATGCAGAATGGTACAGCCACTCTAGCAGAGAGTTTGGTGATTTCTCACAAAAGTAATACTTGTATTATCCAATTCAATAGTCACACTCCTTAATATTTAACCAAATGAGACAAAAACACTATATCCACACAACAAACAAAACACAGCACATTATGTTTACAGAAGCTTTATTCATAGTTGTCAAAACCTGAAAGCAACTAAAATGTTCTTCAGTAGGTGAACAGATAAAATGCGGTACACATTCATACAGTGGAATATTATTCATTACTAAAAAGAAAGCCGGGCATGGTGGAACACGCCTTTAATACCAGCACTCGGGAGGCTGAGGCAGGAGAATCGTAGTGAGTTCCAGACCAGCCTGGGCTACAAAGTGAGTTCAAGGCCGGCCTGAACTATATAGTTAGACCCTGTCTCAAAAAAATAGGGCCGGGGATTTAGCTCAGTGGTCTAAGCACCTGGCAGGGGCGAGGTTGTGAATTTGATCCCCGGTACCAAAAAAAAAGAAAAGAAAAGAAAAGAAACAAACTATCAAGCTGTGTTAGTCACTCTTCTGTCACTATAACAAATACCTGAGATGATCAATTTATAAAGAGAAAATAATTATTTTGGTTCACAGTTTGAGGGGGGTCAGTATATGATGGATTGGCCTTGTTGCTTTTAGCTTGTGGCTCATCACACAGGGAGCACATGGCAGAGCAAACCAGTTCATCTTGCCAGGAAAGCAACAGACAGAAAGAGTACATAGTGTCTAAAGTCCTTGAAGATTGCCCCCAGTAGCCTAAAGACCTTTCACTACTTCTTAAAAGTCTGCAGCACCTCTCAATAACACCAAGCTGAGGATCAAGTCTTTTACACATGGGCTTCGGGGGACACTTAAAATTATAGCACAAGCAATGAAAAGACACAGAAGAACCGTAAGCATGCATTACTAAGTGACAAGAACCAACCTGAAAAGGCTACATTATACTGTTTGATTCCAACTATATAACATCTGGAAAGGACAAAACTATGAAGACAAGCCAAGTACAGTGGCATATGCCTGTACTCCCAACACTGTGAGAGGCTGAGGGAAGAGGATTGCAAGTTTGAGCCCAGCCTAGACAATGTGAGGACTTAGTGAGACTCTGTCTCCAAAAAAAAAAAAAAAAAAAGGCTGAGGATATAGCTCAGTGAAAAGGTACTGGGTTCAATTTCGACTATTACACACACACACACACACACACACATACACACACACACACACCAGTGGTTGCCAGGGTTAGCAGGAGGGAGTGATAAACAGGTAGAACACAGAAATGGGGAGGGGGCAGTCAAAAAATACTCTGTATATTACTATAAGAGTGGATGCATGTCATTCTACTTTTTCCAAACCCACAAAATATACACCACCAATGTAAACTATGGACTGTGGGTAATAATGATGTATCAGTGTAGGTTCACTGATTATAACCAAATACATCTGTATGGCAGGGAAACGCTGATAGTGCAGAAGTCTGCACGGGTTTGGAGACAGGTTTAGGGGAACTGTGTTTTTGCTCAATTGTGCTTGTACTTAAAACTCATTTAAAAGATAAAGTGCATTTTTAAGACAATTGTAAGCAGAATTAAGTAACTATCATTGAGAAGATGGACAAGAAATGAGAAAGGGTAGGGTAGCTGTGGTTTTGCTTTTCGTAAGTTCCTTGTCCTTATTCAATTTTTAAATCTGTGCATATGTTACTCTGATTATAAAAACCTAGAAAAGGCAAAGCAAATGTTTGTGAACACAGTGTGGGAACAGGCTATCAGCTGTCCACTGGTTTTATAGGCACTGATCCTTTGGACTTAGAACAAAGATAAAAAGAAGTTTGAGGCAAGTCAGCTAGCAGACACTGCCACAAGGGAGGAATGAAGTCTTTTATCACAACTTGGGGCCTTACCTTGACTATGCAGAAAGAAACTTTTCCATAGCTGGACTGCCCTTCAGGTAATCTCAATGCGGAGCTTTCTAAAGATTTACATAATTTCATATTAAAGTTAACAGAAATGTGGACTGTGGAGGGAGGGAACCAGGTCTCACCCTCACCAGGAGGTGACCCCTGCCTGGAAACTAGCGCCATATGCAGGCTGGGGACAGCCACACCCAAGCCTCTCTCCAAAAGTCAGCACCGTTTGCAGACTGTGGAGGGAGAGAACCAGACCTCACCAGGAAGCAGTCCTGGCAGGGAAACCATATCATTTTCATTGTTTTGTTGGGTTGGGTTTTATTCTCTTCTGTTTTATTTGATTATATCAAATCTGATGGCAGGAGCAGCTATTTGAAAGATTGCAAGACATTATGGTAGCCATCTTAGATTTACTATTGGCTGGTTTTGAAGTGCTTTACTGCATTTGTTGTTTTGTTTTCATTGTTTCTATTCTGTTCTGTTCGATCTTTACTATGTCCAAAGGTATCTGCAGCTATTCTGAAGACAACAAAAGGCATTATGGTAACTATTGTTGGTTTCATAAGGTCTTTAAGTTCTATATCACTTATCTTGGTTTATTTTGATTGGTTTTATGCTGTTTTTTTTTTCTTGGTTTTAACCTCTTTAATAAAACAGTTAACAGAAATTCTTTGGAAATGAAACAGAAAAAAACCCACAAAGGGGCCTATGCTTATCCAAATGAGCATTACTTCCTTTACTTCCTTTGTTAAAAGCAAACGGTAGGGTCAATGTTTAGAAGTGGTTTTGATAAATGTATCCCATCTTCTTTTTTCCTTAGTCCAGACTGGCCTTGAACTTCTTCTGCCTCAGCCTCCTGATCTTTTTCCAGAATGCCATATTAATTTTGCTCGCACTCCCTGGCTTAGCAACTTGGGTTAGAATTTAAAGCTCTTGGAAATCTGTGTCCTCCTTTTCCCTAAATAGTCACACTGTACCATGACTGGCACTCCAGAATAAGGGGAACAATAAAGCTTCTGAACAAAAGACCCCTAACACTGAGAAGGGGGCTCCGGCCTGGAGAGGACACAGTGACTGCTCTGTGTTGGGTTATAAGCGAGATATGGAGGACACAAAGACGCAGTGTTTGTAAAAGAGATAATGGTATGGTCTGACCAGCTTTCACAGCCGGCCCACACAGCTGGCTGCAGTTAGTCATCTCCAGAAGCAGAAACTCAAAATGCTCTGCAAGGGCAGTTCCCAATGTGCAAAAGTTTGGAAAGTGTAAAGCAGGATGGCACACCTATCTTCCGTTGAAACCAAAGTGGCCAGAGAACGCCTGGCCCCAGGATTTACTCTGCAGACAGCATTCATCTCCTAGCCCATTGTGTGGGTCAAATGAAATTCTCATTGCCCAGCTCAAGAGCTTGGCACCTCTGAACAGAACTGCCCCAGTACTGAGAAAAGAAAGCCCACAGTTTCCAGGCAGCAAACACCAAGAATGAGGAGTTGCTGAGGGTGGTGAGTCTCTAGTGAATAATAAGATCTGTCTCTCCACATGCAGTCCTGCTTCCTGGAGATGGAAAAAGCTCACTTTCCAGGTTCACAGGGTTCAAAGCAAATCCACCCTTGACTCAGCTGTGATCACCAAGAAATTTCCAAGTTCCACCATTAAAAGATGTCACATTCATCTGAGAATTAGACGACTTGGTCCACTGATGCCTACTTATTTCCATTAACATTGCTTTTGTGGAGTTTTAAAAAAATTACTCATGGATCAAAATACAAAAAAAAGCTTTAAAGAACTGCCTATGTTTCTCAACCTTTATTACGTAAGAAGTGATAACAGCACTTTATATTTACTCACTACTTTGGTGTTATTTTTGTTGTTGTTGGTTTTGTTTTGCAGCTCTGGGGACCAAACCCAAGGCTTTGTGTGCTACAGAAATGCTTTCCCACTGAATGAAATCTGAATGTAGTGCTTTGGTCTTCAAAGCATTACCACATACATTTCATATGAGGCTTACAAAAAGCAACTGGCAAAAGTATCATTATTGTTATTTGAGGCCAGGTCTTGCTAAGTTGCCCAGGCTGCCCTTAACTCCTGAGCCTTGAGTGATCAGCCTGCCTCAGCCTCCCAAGCAGCTGGGACGATAGGAGGCACTGTGCCTGACTTTTGTCGAGAAGTTTTATCATCATCGTTTTACAGAGAAGGAAATCAAAGATCGGAGAGGCTGCAAAATTTTCCCAAGGATCACACAATAATTCTGGTTCCTAAGGAAGTACAAAATGTTATTTCAGATCTGAAAGAAACAAAAATCCTGTAGCCTAATTTTTCATACAAAGTAGTATCAATGGCATTCAACTTCTGCTGCCTACTATTTCTTAAACTGCCATTTTCCAGTTACCACAGAATAATTTCAGTAAAAGAGAACCCAGCCTTAGACAAGGTCTTTCAATGTTGAAGAGTTTAAATAGTTGGACAATCCTTCTTTATATGAAGCTGAATACACTGATTCTGAAACAATCTGGAACTACAAAGAAAAAATGTACTGCCTTTTTCACATATTCTCTGAGTACCTGTGGGCACATTTGTTTTGTACTGATCTTCTACTTCAAAGTATCCTTAATTCTCTCTACCAGGCCTCAGAGGACATGGGGTCAATTCATTGGATCAACTGCCTAGAGATTTCTCATTTACCAAAATCTCTCTGAAACATTATACAGAATCTCAGATAAACTATAGATACGGTCTTTATGGATTATTTTTTGTTTGAAGGAAAAAAACCCATAAACACACATGTAAAGCTTGCAATACCATGCAACTGAAACTATCAGGTCAATTTGATGTCTATCTCAAACGGAAGATGGCCTCGGGGTCAGTGTCTTTCCATTTCTTGCTCCTGCCTTCTTCCCCAGTCAGCTGACTTAATAAGCTCACGGCCCTCATGGCAGTGCTACGGCCCCAGCTACTCTAAGCCTCACGTCATATTCCTCGAACCTAGGAGAGAAGTAATGATTTCCTAGAAGCCTCAACAAACAGCCCCCTGAATCTCACTTCGATCAACTCTGAGCCATCCCTGACTCACTGAAACCAAGGTTTTAGTACTGATCCGCTGCAAGCAGGAAACCGATGAGTTATCTAAGGAGAATTTCTGGGAGAAAAGGGAAGCAGAAGCTGAGAAGTCAAACAAAAAATGTTCAATATGGTCCGATCAATGCTGAGTCAGTTCTCTGGTACAGTATACTAGTACACAGTAATACAACAGCTAGAAATGGTACACTAGACCTCTCCTTACTGGTGGGGCATTACACAGCATCTTAGTGGGTGTCTGAAACTACGGACAGTATTGAACCCTGTATATGCTGTTTTTCCTTCTGCATTCCCATGAAAGAGTTTAATTTATAAACTGTGCACAGTAAGAAAAACTATGACAATGTAATAAAAGTTATTATATGTGGTCTCTCAGAAACTTATTGTACTGTACTCATTTTCCTTGTCATTATGTCAGATGATACAGTGTCTATATTTTAAGATAAAGTAAGGTGAATGATGGAGACTCTGTGACAGTGTTAGGCTGTTTTAATGTGAGGGTTACTTGAACACAAGTATTTTGACACCTCTGTGGTCGATCTTATAACCAAGATGTACACTAAGATTAATGGGTGATTAGTTTAGCTGGCATGGATACACTGGGGAAAAAAAGTTCATGTTGATGGCAGGATTAAGTGAGACAGTAGGAAATGTCATGATGCTTCTCAGAATGGCAAGCAGTTTTGAACTTAGGAATTATTTCTGGAATTTTCCAGTTAATATTTTTAAACTGTGATTGACTAAGGGTATCTGAAACCATGGAAAGCAAAACTGGGTGGCATGGGGGTGGGAGTAGGGCCACCATACCATGAAACAGTTAAAAACAAGCCCAAAAAAGCTCAAGCAGGCAGTATTAGGCAACAGTTAAAGAGGGCATTATATAAAGTACTTAACATAAATTTAGTATACAGAATACTTAAAAGACAATGTTAAATGGGGGAAATAAACACAGGATACCAAGTTTTAAGACTACTGTGACTGCCGGTAGGCAAGCATTTCTGGATGTAATGAGTAGCCAGGGTGCTCCAGGAATCAATGGACTTCTTCATCACATTTATATTGTTGTTCACAAAAGCCCAGTGTTGACTTACCATTATTTCAGAACAAGTTTCCCCATAACTTTCACAGATGGACAGAAGTTTGCGGGTTGGGAATTTGGGGAGAGCTTGGCTAAACTGCTCCCTCTTAGACACTTTCAGGTGGCTGCAGTTCCACGTTGGCTGGGCCATGGTCATGTGATGATGTGGCAGGGACATGGGTGTGCCAGCTAGCTCACTCACGTCGTGTCAGATGAGACCAGCATGGCAGTCTCACAGCTCTGACTCATTATAGAATTACTCAGGGCTCCAGAGGCAAGTGCTCTTACAAACCAGTAAGAGCTGCATGACCTTTCATGGTCTCAGCACTCAGATAAGTTGCTTCTTCCCTCTGTTCAGCTGGGGCGCCCTGAGCCTGCCCAGACTCCAGGTGCATATCCCTGATGAAAGTTGTGAGGTCACACTGCAGAAGAGCATGTGGGATGCCAGTAACGGCCGTTTTTGAAAAACATAGTCACATCTGAGCAGGTGAAAGGGAGCTTATTGCAGAAGGCACCCACTATGTGCCTTTATTTCCTGGGATGATGTTTGCATCATTGGAGTGCCCAAGCACGGAAGACAATGTGAAATCTACTGCCAACTGCCCAATTCCAAAGACAAGAAAGACCACTGTGAAGTCCTCTCCCTGGTAAGCACAGGACTCGAAGGCCTGCACTTTCTAGACTTGGCTGGTCCCATTTCTTCTCCAGGGCAAAGGAGGCAAAGGCACAAGTAAGAAATATTTTGTTGCTCCACCATGTCCTTCAAAATCAAGCTAAGACTGATGAAAATATGTTCAGCAATTTACCATGGAAAGAATACAATGACTTTTCCTCTATTTTTTACTTCATTAATTTTTCAAATTTTAAAAACTAGAAACTAACCCTCTCTTATGTATATTAACTCATTTAAAGCCCTATGTGGTAGGCACTATTTTTATACCATGCATAGTTTACCAAGCAGAAAACTGAGGCCCACCTGCGTTAGCTAACTTGACTAAGGTTCCACACCTCCCACTGGGATTCAATCCCAGGATTGCAGACTGTAAAGTTCATACTCTTAATTGCTAAACTCCCTACCTCTCTGCATATAGAAATAATACATGCTCTTTCTAAACACGAAATAACCAAAAACCTCTACATAGCTGCAATGATCATTATAAGCAACACTGAATGAACATGTTCTTCCAAGACTCTCATGTTGATACACATATGCCTAGTCTTAGATGGGATCACAACATACAGCACATGTAAAGAATACAAAGTTGTAAACAATCCTTTGTAAACTATATTCTCACTTTACCAATACATTTTAGTTACAGTCTTCTAGAAGACTGTAAACAGATCTAACGTCATTTTTAATAATATAAAATTGCCGGGCGTGGTGGCACACGCCTTTAGCCCGCACTCGGGAGGCTGAGGTAGGTGGAGCATTGTGAGTTCGAGGCCAGCCTGGGCTACAATGCGAGCGCAAGGCCGGCCTGAGCTACATAGTGCAACCCTGCCTCAAAAAACCAGGGCTGGGAGTTTGGCTCAGTGGCTTAAGCACCTGTCTGGCAGGCGTGAGGCTGTGAGTTCAATCCCCGGTGCCGCAAAAGAAAAAAAAAATACATATATATTATATATATATATAAAATTTCCCTAAGAATGATGCACTATAATTTATCCAGACTTCTCCTACTGAAGGACATTCAGATTGTTCCTAGACTTGGGACATTACCAAAAGAAGTACTGCAATTAGCAAATTCACGACATATGCATGTATACATGTACTGGTGTTTTTATTTCTAAAGGTCAGAAACTCTAGATTCCTCAAAAGCAACTCATATTTTTCAGTCTTAGCACTCATTTGCCAGGTTGCTTTCCAAAAAAGACTGTAATAATCCACATGACACTGGAAATGTACAAGAGTAATTGTCTCTCTGTACCTTTACAAGGAAAGGAGGTTATTCCTTTTGACTGATGAAAAATAGGTTTCCTTTGTCTTGCATTGCTATGATTATTACTTATATTAAATACCTTTGATTTTTACCTTTCCTCCATTTTTTTTTTTGTTTTTGGCCATTTGAATTGCTCATAATACTATTACTTATTAATTTCCACCACCATCCCTTTTGGAATTTAGATTTTTCTTATTTGTTTACAGGTGTCTGTGGTGGACTGACAACTAGTGGTCAACTTGTAACAACCAGCTGAACTGAATCAGTGGGGTGCTAGGTGTGGAGAGCCCACCTGAGGATTGTTGCCAACAGCATAAAAAACAAAACTGGAGAGGAAGAGGTGCTGCTGTTGGTTCTCCTGGAGAAGCTTGTCATGCTGGTTTTCCTGATATGATAGTGGTAGTACTTCCGGTTTTATATATACATTTTTTTTTTGAAGAGGTTTTATATTTTTTCTAGGAACAATTTTGTGAACTTACATTTTGAGAGAACATTGCCAATTTCTTCCAGTTTTTGAAAAGTACTGTTAAAGAATTTTTTTCTTTCACACTTGTAATCAATAGACCTTAATTTTTAATGTTTTTCCTCTGGTTTTTTTTTTTTGCCCCTTTGGAGAATAGTATTTAGTTGTATTTTTCTACCATTTTATGTCTTCTATTTCATTCAAGTTTTACCACTATTAATTTATTTTTCCTCCTTTTTCCAGTTTGGTGAATTGAGTATTTCACTCATATATTTTCAATCTTTTTCTTGTACTAATAAAAGCATTTATAATTACCCATTTTCCTGAACATACTTTAGTTCTATTCTACATATTTTTCTACAAAACTCTCTATTTTCTATTTATTACTATATGATTTATAACTTGTTTTGATTTCTTTTGGTGCACAGATTGTTTCCTTATCATTTTTATCACTAATTTCAATGGGTTAAAATGCATATGAAATTATATATATACATATTTGTACAAAGTACATAATTAACTTCTATAAACCCTCCCTATATCTAGGTGAAAAATGTGTAGTCCTTGCTCCATAAACTTACTGAGTACATTGTTATAACTGCTATATTTTTGCTTTCTTAATTTTTTAATTTAATTTTACAGAGGTTGAAAACTAGCAGCTTGCAAGCCAGATATATTTTGTTTGGCTACTCAAGTGCTTTAAAATGCAGGAACCGCAATGCCTTCAAGCAAGGCATGCCCAAGCCAGTTCACCGTGCCATGCCCGTCAACATGCTGTCTTCCGCTCCCTAACTCACAGATTCATGCTACACAGCCCCCGTGGGGATCCAAGCTAACGATGTATCTTACTTGACCTGCCAAAATAGAAAAAACATCTAATTAACATCTTCTGGTACAATATGTTTTAAATGAATTCCCTTATGCCTAATTTTTTCTATATATATATTTTGCTTCAGAAAAGTTAAAAACAGCAAACATGTTTTTGGTTTTTGTCAGTGTATGGTATCCTTCTCTGTCCTATTCTGTGCTTTTGTTCTTGCATTCAGCTTTGTCTGACGCTGATTACTGAATTTTAATGGGTGAATTTCGATTAAGAGTATTTATTGTACTTATTTATTTGGCTTTGTCACTTTCAACTTTCTAGATTTTGTTTTATTGTCTGTTAACTCTTGTTTTATCTATTTTTTCCTTCTCTCACTTTTACTGCTTTGATATTGTTTCTTTATTGCTTTCTCACTTGTTTAGCTCTCATCATTTTCCTCTTCAACATGATTATTTTGGGAATACAGCTAAGTATCCCTTATTTGAAACGCTTGGAACCAGGACCACTTCAGATTTCAGGAATTTTTCAATTTCGAAATGTTTTCATAGACTTTACAGATCGAGCATTCCCAATCCAAAAGTCTGAAACCTGAAATGCTCAAAAAATGCTTCAATTTTCTGATTTTTTAGATGAGGAATATGCAAACTGTACCACCCCACCCCTATTCTGATAGTGGCTATCTACCATCCCTAACAGTATTAACCAAACTTTTACCAAAGTTAAATTACTCTGCCTCTAAATTACTCAGCAACAACAAAAAGAGCGTTTCAGAGAAATTGTACAAATGAATGCTTGGATATTCCCACCCATAGTCCTGAATTTTACTGAGATAGCTTACATTTTTTTTAGTCCCAAATTACTTCTTAGATCTTCCCTGATAGTGGAATTCTCAAGAATCCTCACTTTTTACCTATATTATGAATTTTTGGCCACATTAACATCCTCATTTATGCATACAATATATATAATTAACGTAATGTTTTCTACTGCAAGTCTCACTGCTCAACATTGTTTCTTATGTTCATCTTCCTCTATCTTCATATTTCTATTCTGATTCAATTACTAGTATCTAATTGTATGTTTGATTATTGAAATAGATGATATATAAATCTTTCATATCTAAAATTATCCTCTTGGTTTACTGATTGATATCTTGGCAGAATATATGATTATCTGACATTCTTTTTGACTACCTAGTTTTTTATTTCTTCTTTTGTATGTCTGGGGGTTTCCTCCCACCCCGTACTAGTCTTGTTTGAAGGCAGGGTCCACCTTCCATTAAATACACTAAAATGTAAACTCTTGGATTCCTCAGAGACCACTAGCAGCTAGGAAGGTGCCTGACCTTGCCATTATTTACAACTGTCCTAGACTTTGATTTAGAAACTATACTGCAAAATATGATGAAAATGTTCACCAGCAACAGTGGTGGTTGCAACAAAATCATGATCCTGGTGACTATGGCCAAGATGTTCCCTTTGGATGTCAGCACCAGTGATGCGTGTCCTAAGTTGTATTGTCTATGCCCAGAAATACTCAGCTGTATCCCACCTGGTCTAGTTCTGGGTGGGATCCACAGCTGCTCCTCCCTGTACAGCCTCCCAGTTTAGTTCTTCAATCTTTCTGACAATTCTATATCCTTTAAAAAGACAGGTGCTGGCGCTTGACCGGCGTGGACCCAGGAAGAGAAAGAGATGTGCCTCTCGAGATCCCACCATGTTGGGCAGGGAGGCTCTGACCAGAAGACAACCTAGACTGCCTTCCTGGTGAGTGTGCGGGACTGGCGCAGACCCCAGGAGGACAAAGAGATGTACCTCTTGTAGGCCTACTGGCGCATAGGCTAAGTATCAAGGACTCCATCCGCCCCCCCATAAGCAACCTACAGGTTCAGAGGACTGACTAAGTTGACAGCAACTATGGTACATAAAGCAACTAAATGCTTGTATTGTTCAGTTGATTTTGTAGGCCTAGAGCCAACAGTCTGAGCATCTCTTGGGAAGATGACAGTATGCAATGTAGCAAATATGGGGGATTCGATAGCCGGGCATGGTGGCACACGCCTTTAATCCCAGCACTCGGGAGGCTGAGGTAGGCGGAGCGTTGTGAGTTCGAGGCCGGCTTGGGCTACAACGCAGCACAAGGCTGACCTGAGCTACATAGTGCGACCCTGCCTCAAAAAAACCAGGGCCAGGAGTTTGGCTCAGTGGCTTAAACGCCTGCCCTGGCAGGCACAAGGCTGTGAGTTCAATCCCCGGTGCTGCAAAAAAAAAAAAAAAAAAAAAAAAAAAAATGGGGGATTCTTCTCTGTCTTGTCTTTGAGGCCCAATATTGTACCCATTGTTTTGCTTTATTCTGATTATTATTATTATTGCTTTATTTCATACTCTGTTTTTATTGTTTTGTTCTATTTTGTTTTTGGTTTGATTTTACTATACCTGATGGAATGGTCAACTATTCTGAAAGTAACAAGGTATGCTGTGGTGGCTGTTGTTTTCCTGGTGTCTTTCTTTGAAGTTCTGTACCAGTTCTACTGCTTTGTTTTGATTGACTTCATTCTGTTATGTTTTGTTGGATTTTAGTATCTTTAAAAAAAAAAAAAAAAGGCAGGTGCTGTGGCCCACAATCTACAGAAGAGTACATGGTGGCCATGACTCTATGCTTGCCATCTGTCTGGATGCTATAATAACCGTATCACAGACTGTGGCTGGCTGTGGTAGTGTACACCTATAATCCAAGGGCAGAAAGTTGAAGCCCAAACTGGGCAACTCAGCAAGACCCTATCTGGAAAAATAAATAAATAAATAAATAAAAGGCCCGAGGATGCAGTTTAGCATGAAGACCTAATGGTTCAAATCCTAGTACCTGCCCTTCCTCGAATCTTTAAAAATTTATTTTTCTTCTTAAATCAACCATAAGCTTCCATGGCCTGCAAGTCAGAATCCAGGCTGATATGATAGGGTATAGCAGAGTTAGAATATAATTGTTAAGAGTCATTAGTCCCCACAGACTCTATTTCAGCTTCTAGCATTGTGTAGCATGTGGGAATCCCAATGTCATCTTAATTGTTTTCAAAACTGACTTATCCTCCCCTATCCCTCAAAATGAAAAACACTATTTGTTTATTAATATGGGTTTGGTCCTCAACATCCAAACAAATCCTCACATAGAGGAACACATAAAGCCCTGGAGTGAATGAACCAATATCTAGAGTCCTTCTCTCCCAGACACAGGCGCCACTTCTGTCTAATCCCATGTCTCAGAATAATTCGAGGAGAAGCATTTCTATCTCAAGAAAATATTCCAAATCATAAACACAGACTTATGCGTTAGTATTATTTAAAACAGAGAAAAATTCTGGATCTAATAGAAGGATTAAGTAAATTATGATAATATATACAAGATCATTACAGAGATGCTAAGACTATTTGGGAATATTAAATTACATTAACGAATGTTATGATACACTTAATTTGAGAAATAAATTGTAATTTATAGTTGGTTTCAACTGAGTAACATTGTGTTCGTGTGCTCATGTGTAGATACACACATGTGTATGTATTGGAAATATATAATGCAAGTATATACAGAAGTGGTAGGATTATGAGTGATCAGACAAAAAACATTAAAAAGCCCACTGAAGCAACTTCACTTATCCTTCTCTCTCTTCAAGAGTCAATTCCAAACCTGTTATGATGGCATACTCCAATATTAATCTATAAATTTATTTGCCTACCACCCTTCCTCAATGCATCCTGTGTTCTGGCAACATCAAAGATCTAATTAGTCCTTAAAAAAGCTGAATTCTTTCATAAATTCATTTCTTGGTAAGTACTCTTTCCTCCCACCCTTAGCAAGCACCTCTTTACCTTCAAGACTGAGTCCAAGTACCCCTCTTCTGTGAATCTTTCCCAACAACCCTAGGAAGACATCACTGCTTCTGAATTCCACATGTTTTTGTCTAGGGTGCTACTGTGGAAGCCCCACCTGCACAGTGCCACAGTCAGGCTTACAGGTCTCCACCCCTTTGGTAGACTAAGTAATGGCTTCCCAATGATGTCCACATCCCAATCCCTGACATCCATGAAGATGCTATCTTGCATGGCAAAAGGGTTTTGTGGATATGATTGATGATACTGAGACAGAGAGATGACCCTGGATTATCTGGTCAGCTCAACATAATCATTATGGTCTCATATCAGGGAAGCAGGAGAATCAAAGAAAAAGCAGATGTGACAATAGCTGGAGGTAGACACACTGAAGACTGACGAAGGGGCCACAAGTCAAGGAATGAACACGGTCTCCAGAGGCTGGAAAAGCAAAGAAATGAATCTTTCCCTGAAGGCCTCTAGAAGGAACCTGGTGATTTTAGATCTCTAACTCACTTAAATACCAGAGAATAAATGTGTTCAGAGACACCAAGTCTGATAATTTGTTATATCAGCAATAGGAAATCATATACTCCCTTACTATCTCAAAAGTCCCTTAGGGCAGGCAAAGGAAAGGACTTGGAAACAGGAGGAAGCACTGGGTCAACACTTGGTGAGAACTGCACTGCTGCCCACATCAAGGAAAAGGACTGAAAAGATGAGGAGAGGCAAAAGAAGAAAAGGAGAAGGAAAGGACTAACATTTATCAAAACTCTAAGATTTGTTAACGTTATTGAGAATCTACTAACTTACATTGTTGTAGAAACCCCTATAAAGAAATACTACTGTCCCACAAAACATAAAGCAAGAAATTAAGAAACTTGCTATGATCGCATAGCTAAGTAAACAGGGAAGCCAGGATCCAGGAATTCTGGCTCCAGAACCCATGCTGTTCACTAATAAAAAGAAAACGTTTAAACACAGAGGGATTTGCAGGAATCTGTGTACTTTCATAAGCCAAAGAGGCTGAATATAATCTAAACCAGACTTAATTTATTTTTAAAATGCTCTTGATTCGAAGTGTGATGTGATTCTGTTATCTAGTCTACTTCACATGTAGATTCAAATCCCAGGGCATGACGCACAAGGGCAACTTCCAAGCAAGGGAATGACGCCCTGGGACCTCTCTTCCATGTGCAGCCAACTCGCCCTCCTACCCTCCGCCTGCAGAGGACTGCAGAACGCTCCCTGTGGCAGGGATGTGACTGGACAGTGGTGACACTATGAAGAAGTCCCAGGAACCGAAAAGCTTCCTGACATTGGTGCTCCTGCTGGTCAGAACTGCTGACAGGAAAGCAGAGGTGACAAAGCAAGGCAGTAGCACTTAACCCCCAGGAGCAAAGCAGTCATGGTACCAAAATACTCACCATACAGCTATAATCCTTTAGGAATTCATGTCATATTTTCAATAAAATTTGAAAAGAAAAGACATTCATTAAAAGAAAAATTATTCTGTAACTCCAACATTCTGGGAGACTGAGGCAAGACAATTGCAAGAGCAAGTCCACTCTAGGCAACTTAGGGAGACCTTGTCAAAGAAACAACAAGAAAAGAAAAGAAAAGAAAAGAAAAGAAAAGAGAAAAGAGGAATGAAAAGAAAAAAAATGAAAGGAAAGGAAAGGAAACCTAAGGAAAGACTGCTTTCACAAACAACACAGTTTAAATCTAGAATATCCCCCCAAAGGCCCATGTGTTTAAAGGCTTAGTCCCCAGTTTAGTACTTCTGGGAGGTGGTATAAACATTAAGAGGTGGGGCTCGGGAGAACGTCAGGTCACTAGGGGTGTGCCCCTGAAGGGGACTATGGGACTCCAGTTTTTCTCGCTCTTCCCTGGCATCACGGCTATGAGATGAGCAGTTCTGCTCTAACATACCCTCCTCATAAAGATGTGCTGCCTCACCACAGGTTCAAAAACAATGGGGCTGACTCACCAAGGACCATCAATCAAAATAAACCTTTTTTCTTTATAACTTGTTATCTCAGGGACTTGTTACAGTGACAGAAAGCTGGCTGACACAACATGCAAAACACTGATTGCAAGCAACAATAAACACTTTGGAAAATCCAGTCAATAAGCAAAAAGACCAACAAAGAGCATAGTGCTATCTAAAAGAATAATGAAATGAAAAAAATTTTTAAAGATTTAAGAGGAATGGATAAAGACAGAAAAGACCAAATATAAGTATAAAAAGCACAGAGAAGAAAAAACAATGGGAGACAAGTGTTAAAAGAGGCAACCAATACCAGGCAAAAGGTAATTAAAAGAGAATCACATCAAGATGCATTCTCAAAAGTCTGAATTCTAAGTCCTGTGCTGGTTTAGAGTTGATGTTCTCTGAGTGGAGGAGGTGAGTTTGATGGCCCCAGAACCAGGTGCCCAGGAACGACCAGGTCCTGCATAACCCTTCTGGGGCTGCAGACTGCAGGTGCTAAGCCCAGAGTGAGGTGAGCGGTGAACAAGTCACACTGGAGACAGCCAGGGTTTTTTTGCAGGCGCTGAGCTGAAGAACACTGGAGGTGGAAGACCTTTGAGAGGCCTCTGACACCCACGTGGCACTCTGCAGGGCAGGCCTCGACCTGGCCTCCTCACCCTGCCACAGGCACAAAAACGGTGGGAAGAGAACCTGACGCAGATGCAGTCCAGGGAAACAGGCCCCAGCGAGGTCCACAGTAAGGAGCGGCAGAGAATGACTCAGCTGGCTGAGTCGGGCAGGACCTATGGTCAGCCCTAGAGCCAACTCCCTAAGAGTGAACTTTTTAAGGAAGAAAATACTGGCTCATTGTCTGTTTTCAGGATATCAGAATGACCCCTTTGGGCTGTTCATAATGGAAACGATGGGAAAGGCTCCTGGAAAAAGCAGAATCTCCCTCTAGCATTCTCAACCCCTGCCCTTGGTTAAGGGGAAAGGGGAGATTCTGACCGCCTGGTCTCAACTCAGCACACCGTAAAGAATCATCGGAGCTTGAACTCCCCTCAGGACTCACGGGGGCCACTGTGGCATCTGTATCCCATTTCAGCCCCACGGCTTCCTTCGTTCTTCACAGGCGCTGTCCCCAAAGCCAGCCCCATTAAACAGAAATCTAAGTCTCAAGGCCTATTTCTCCAGAAAGTAAGAAAGACAATCAATTATTACCTTGTTATCTATACTATGTATTTTTTGAGTTGAAAAATGAAGAGACTTTTAATAACAGAAAATTAACTTTAGTCATTGATTTAATAACAATCACATTATCACTGCTTGTTAGGCCATAGAATATAAGTTATCCATAATCAAAAATATAATTAAAAGTCAATGGAATACCTATACTATATGAATTTAAATTTATTTTATTTTAAAATCATCTTTAATGAAAATTAAATTTTCATACTAGCCTTTTTTTATTCTTTTCTTTTGATTTTATTATTTTTTGTAGTACTAGAGATTGAACCAAAGGCCTTACAGGTGTCCCCAGCTCTTATTTTTTGACTCAGGGGTCAAAAATTCAATGGTTCATAGAGCCAGACAGGTAAATAAATACCAGTGAAGGGCAAAGAACTAAGGGAAGGGTAGGAACCATGACACATGGAGACCGAAGGTCCAATAAAATATTCTCATTTAACAAACTATAAATCCTCTAAGAGACAAATGAGCTCTGTCAATTTGTGTCCTCTGGTCCACCCTTTTAAAAGATATAATCAGCACACATAAAATTTTACACTCAGTTTTGTTCATGTATCTTTACAGGAAACACTTGGATATAATTCTGACAATTACAGTTTTAAATGGCAGTGTGCATGTTAACCAATGAAACGAATGACCACAACTACTTAAACCATTCCTTTATGTTTAGAAGGCTAAAATGCTGGAAGGTGACCTAGCAAAGTTTATGATAGTATTAGATAAAGGTGTTTATTGAATGTTTCCCAAAGTCATTTATGAGCCTAGATTAACTTCTCCAAATTTACCTCTTAAGCACTGCTCCTGATACATGCACGATAAGCAGGCCGGCTTTATAAATAAAAGTGACCATTTTCTTTCAAAAATAATACAAGCAACTTAATATTATGCAAGTATTTCAAGTCTGGAAGGAAACTTCTTTGGGAATAATGATGAAAGCTGACCGTTTCACCTAAATATGAAATAAAACAGAAACTTTTAGGTCAACTAACAGTCTGCATTCCTCTCATGCCAGGGCAAAGGCTAGACTTGTATTTTAGTTATTGTTTCCCTTTGTTTCCCAGACTCAGGCAACCTTATTTGGAAGTTTCCCTTTCTGGCCTGCAACTGGAAAAAAAAAATAGTACTCTGTAGCAATTCAAAATGCTTTACACTCTGGACTGTCCAAATCATACAGTAGAATCATATACTTCTAAAAGAGGGTCTTTGTAGATGTAAATGTGACTCAGGCCCTCATTTTATGAACATGAACGCATCAAGGTCAAAAAAGGAGGAGAAATGAGCCAGAATGTCTCTGAATCCAAGGCTTTGTTAATAGTCCAACCTACTGCCTAGAGGTTGTTTATTCAATGTAATCTATTTATAATCAAACCTCACCAGAAGTCTTCCCCTGTTTTGGTCCTTTTCAAGATAATCCACACTCTATCTCATTTCTTAAACACTCGACTCTGACTCTCATAGCCTTGAAGGATAAACACACTACAGGTATGATGTGTACAATCACACTGATTAGCCTTCAGCACTCTCCCTTGGCTCCTCCCCGCTTAAACAGATTTCCTCCCCTTATCTTCCTCAAATTTCTCCCCCACCTCTCAACACCTGGCCACCTCTTCCCTCTCAATTGGCACTAGTTCTCTTGGCTGAAAGAGGGATTTCTTTAGATATTTCTTACTATCTCTGTAGGCCCAACCATGCCTGGGGATATTCAACAGCTCCTGCAAGGAAGGAAACTAGCTCAGAGGGACAAGTGGGCAGGGGAAGGACTATCTAGGGAGTAACATCAGGGTTGAGGTTTCAAAGGCTGAGAAATAGGATAACACAATTTATCTTCCAAATTGTGACACATCTGGGAGTAAAACTAATAGGAGTAACTGACCTGCAAGAGGTTTTCACTACGATTCTCCTGGGAAACTGGAACTACAGTCAGCCTGTGGAGAGGTCAGCAGTAAAACATGAGGGTAAGTGCAAGACCCCTGGGACAAGACTGGGAGGGGGGGTCTGAACACCTGCGGGCCCATTCAGCTACCTGGGGTAACGCCAAGCCAAGAACCGGTCGGGATCCTCAAGATAAAAATGTCCTGTGACGGGAAAGGGATGCTTACAATCCTCTAAGGACTGTTTCGTATCCCAAAAAGGTCAGCCTAAGGTTCTGCCTATCAAAATGTACTAGATAGAAGAGACGGTTTGGTTTGGTACTGAGGACTGAACCCATGGCAGATGTGCACACTAGGTGAGCATTCTACCACTGAGCTATATCCTCATCTCTTTATGTGTGTATTGTTTTTGAGACAAAACCTTGCTATTTGGAGAAAAGATCTCATTTAGTTGTCCAGGATGGGTTTGAACTTCTGATCCCACTGCCTCAGCCTCTTGAGTAGATTACAAGTGTGTGTGCTACCAGGAGTGGCTCAGAAGTAGTCATTTTAATTTACAGTTCATGCTAAAATTTAACCACTGCTCCAATTACTACTACTACTTAATTTTAATGTCTTACCTACTGTTTTACAATTACTGATTCACAATCCTACAAAAGCATATGGCACAAGCATAGAATGCCACAGAAAATTAGGATGCCAAGGAAGTTGTGAGGTATACACATGGAAATAAACACAAAAGCAAAGAAAACACATACACACAAACACATAACTCTTCCATACATACTTTGTTTACGTGCAAGAGACTGTTTGACTACATTTTGGGTTTGTTTGTTTGTTTTTTAAGAGAAAAAAAGACACAGAAAAGAAAAACAAAAAGCAAAAAAATCAAACAACAGCAAACCCAAAACAATAACAGTATAGGTTTTTAAAACAAGATTATAGGAATTTAGCAATGGTTGTAATATTGCACAGTTACCTTCAAAAGAGTTTCTTAGGCTACCAGATATAGACATGTAAAATTGATCTAATCATGAGTACTCTTCCTTTCCAAGAACTAATACAATTAATAGTATAGTCATCTGAGCTATCTTATGTATATATATATATATATATATATATATATACACAAATTTATGTCTTTTTCCTTTTCCCTTTCTTCTTTCCTCCTTTCCCCTATCCCAGTTACTTTTCCTTGTTGAGCTTGGGTGTTTTTTTGTTTGTTTGTTTGTTTGTTTGAGACAGTTTCACCATGCAGTTCAGGCTGGCCTTGAGCTCACTTTGTAGCCCAGGCTGGTCTCGAAATCACAACGATCCTCCTGCCTCAGCCTCCCAAGTGCTGGGATTACAGTTGTGTGCCACCACGCCTAGCCTTCAAAATAGTTTTATAACCACTATGAATAGGCTCTTTGTGTGTGTGTGTGTGTGTGTTTATATATATATTTTTTGTTTGGATGGTTGGTTGGTTGATTTTGGTTTTCTGAGACAGGTTCTCACTTTTTAATGCAGGCTGACCTTGAACTTACTACATAGCCCAAACTGGCCTCAAACTCAGTGATCCTCCTACCTCAACCTCCCTAGTGCTGGGATTATAGGCTGGCACCACCTGTCTGAGCGCTGATAATCTGACCTTCCAAAATTTCTTTTCTTTCTTTTAATTTGGCTGCTGAAACAAGAGAGAAAAGCAGGACCTATTAGAGAAAGGAGATGAATTCTTTGGCAGATAAAACAAAGGTGATTTTTCGAAACCTCTGGAGGTTATTGACATCAATTCTTTATTGGGTAATTTCAGGCAAAATTTATGACTTTACTTTTCCAAGTTTATCCTAAGCTCCAATCCTACCACTTATACACAACAAAGTTTAAAGTGGGACAAACAGTTGACAATGAGGGGAGGTTCAATTACAAAAAGATTAATTTTCCCACTGTAACAGGGCAGGACATTTTCTTAAAAAAGAAAATGAGCATAAAAAGGATACTGCCAAAAGAATATTTATGAAGAGATACAAATTATGAAAGACCAAGGAAACAGGCCCCTCAGACAGGGAGGAAGGGAAACAGCAAGCAGTGTTCACTGTGCTCACTCGCAGGCAGTCCTTGGTGCAAGACCATTGGTTTATCTTTGCAGTGGAACGGGTTGAGAAAAAGTTCTTTTGCACATAAGTTTTTCTGAAGTTTATAACATTAAAAGACTTTTTAAAATCCCAACTTTAAATATTTGGCCAACCACATTAATTTTGAATAATCAAAACCTACTTGCTCTTTAGACTTAAAAACAATGCTCTGAAATAAAAGGGACAGCTGTTCATCAGAACGCTGTACAGTGTCACGCTAAGGGCGCTGCAGAGTTAGCAAGCATAAAGGTAAGGAAGACAAGTACTCAACACCCACGTGAATGAAGGTGGATGCCAGAATTGAACCCAAAGGACCCTAATGGGTAAATGGGAAGCTGATGGACAAAAAAAGTGACGCTGTGGCAGTCTTCATAAGGATACTCAGAGCCCTTCAAACTTCTCAATGCTTTCAGCCTGCTTCTAAGGCTGGCATTACATGGGCCATTCTGATTTGATTGAAGTCATATAAAATTTACTAAAAAGTAAAACAATTCAACAGACTAGAAATATCCAGGCAACATAATCAAGAGGTGAAATCCAAACACTTCTCTGTTAGTATATTTAAACAACTAAAAGTATAAAATCACAGAATGTTAAATTTAACAGGAAAAGCAGCTTGCTCACACCGTTTTCAATATAAAGCAACAAAGTACCAAGAAAAACATATTAATTCCTCCTTCATGTTAAAAATTAACATGTTAAGTAAGCTAATTTTAAAAATTTCCAGTTGGGCATGGTGGTGCATGCCTGTAATCCCAGCACTCAAGTCTGAGGCAGGAGGATTGCCACACTTAAGAGTTCAAGGCCGGTCTGGGCTACCTAGTGAGTTCAAGGCCAGCCTGAATTGACATATTTTTATAATAAAAAGCATAGGACTGCAGGTCCCGCCCCACCGGGCCGGGCTCCGCCTCCCAGAGGCGGGCGCGTGGGCGTCAGGCGCAGGGCGAAGCAGCCCGGAGAGCCCGCCCTTTTGGAAGCATAAATAGCGCCCCACGCCGCTGGAATGGCTGTAACCGCTGTCACGATGCCGAAGAGGCCCAAGCAGCCGCCACCGGAGCTCCAGTGGATCGGGGACGGAAAGAGCATGAGCCCTGCGGAGAAGGTGATGAAGAAAGGGAAGAAGGACAAGACCAAAAAGACGTTCTTTGAGGAGCTGGCGGTAGACGGTGAGCAGGCTGGCGAGAAGAAAGGGCTCCAGGAGAAGACGGAGCAGCAGCAGCAGCAGCTGCAAAAGAAGAAGCGGGACACCCGCAAGGGCCGGCGGAAGAAGGTCGTGGATGACGACGGCGAGGAGAAGGAGCTCATGGAGCGCCTGCAGAAGCTCTCGGTGCCGACCAGCGACGAGGAGGAAGCGGTGCCTGCCGCGCCGCCCCGAAGAGGAAAGAAAGCCAAGGGCAGTAACGCTTTTGCAGCCCTGATTCAGGATCAGAGTGAGGAGGAGGAAGAGGAGAAAGAAAAGCGCCCTCCTAAGCCTGCCAAGCCGGAGAAGATTCGGATCAATAAGACCGTATCTGAGAAGCAGCAGCTTGGGCTCAAGGGCAGGAAGGGAAAAGAAGAGAAGTCAAAGGGCGAGGCCAGGCCTCAAAATAAATTTGCTGCTGTGGACAATGAAGAGGACGAGGAGAAACTAACAAAAGCAAAGGAGCCTCCCAAGCCGGGGAAGGAGAAGGCAAAGCAGGGTTCTGAGGAAGGAGACGAGCAGGGCGAGGTTGAGGCAGACGATCCCGGCGCTCACCTCAGCAAGAAGGAGAAGAAAAAGTTGAAGAAACAGACGGATTACGAGCGCCAGGTGGCTTCATTAAAAGCAGCTAATGCCGCCGAAAATGACTTCTCCGTGTCCCAGGCAGAGGTGTCCTCCCGCCAGGCCATGCTGGAAAACGCGTCTGACATCAAGCTGGAGAAGTTCAGCATCTCGGCCCACGGCAAGGAGTTGTTCATCAACGCTGACCTCTTTATCGTAGCTGGCCGCCGCTACGGGCTGGTGGGGCCCAATGGCAAGGGCAAGACCACGCTCCTCAAGCACATCGCCAACCGCGCCCTGAGCATCCCCCGCAACATTGACGTGCTGCTGTGCGAGCAGGAGGTGGTCGCGGACGAGACGCCCGCGGTGCAGGCCGTGCTGCGGGCCGACACCAAGCGGCTGCAGCTGCTGGAGGAGGAGCGCCGGCTGCAAGCGCAGCTGGAGCAGGGGGACGACGCGGCTGCCGAGGGGCTGCAGAAGGTGTACGAGGAGCTGCGGGCCACGGGGGCCGCCGCGGCGGAGGCCAAGGCTCGGCGGATCCTGGCCGGGCTAGGCTTCGACCCAGAGATGCAGAACCGGCCCACGCGGAAGTTCTCGGGGGGCTGGCGCATGCGCGTCTCCCTGGCCAGGGCGCTGTTCATGGAGCCCACGCTGCTAATGCTGGACGAGCCCACCAACCACCTGGACCTCAACGCCGTCATCTGGCTCAATAACTATCTTCAGGGCTGGCAGAAGACGCTGCTGATCGTCTCCCACGACCAGGGCTTCCTGGACGACGTGTGCACCGACATCATCCACCTGGACGCCCAGCGGCTGCACTACTACCGGGGCAACTACATGACCTTCAAGAAGATGTACCAGCAGAAGCAGAAGGAGCTGCTGAAGCAGTACGAGAAGCAGGAGAAGAAGCTGAAGGAGCTGAAGGCCGGCGGCAAGTCCACCAAGCAGGCGGAAAAGCAGACGAAGGAGGCGCTGACGCGCAAGCAGCAGAAGTGCAGGCGGAAGAACCAGGACGAGGAGGCGCAGGAGGCGCCCGAGCTGCTGAAGCGGCCTCGGGAGTACACCGTGCGCTTCACCTTCCCCGACCCGGTGCCGCTCAGCCCCCCGGTGCTGGGCCTGCACGGTGTGACATTTGGCTACGAAAGGCAGAAGCCACTCTTCGAGAACCTGGACTTCGGCATCGACATGGACTCGAGGATCTGCATCGTGGGCCCCAACGGCGTGGGGAAGAGCACACTACTGCTGCTGCTGACCGGCAAGCTGGCGCCGAGGTGTGGGGAGATGAGGAAGAACCACCGGCTGAAAATCGGCTTCTTCAACCAGCAGTACGCTGAGCAGCTGCGCATGGAGGAGACGGCCACTGAGTACCTGCAGCGCGGCTTCAACCTGCCCTACCAGGACGCCCGCAAGTGCCTGGGCCGCTTCGGCCTGGAGAGCCACGCGCACACCATCCAGATCTGCAAGCTCTCTGGGGGGCAGAAAGCCCGGGTTGTGTTCGCAGAGCTGGCCTGTCGGGAGCCCCACGTCCTCATCCTGGACGAGCCGACCAATAACTTGGACATTGAGTCCATCGACGCGCTGGGGAAGGCCATCAATGAGTACAAGGGTGCCGTGATCATCGTCAGCCACGACTCGCGACTCATCACGGAAACCAACTGCCAGCTGTGGGTGGTGGAGGAGCAGAGCGTGAGCCAGATCGACGGGGATTTCGAGGACTACAAGCGGGAGGTGTTGGACGCCTTGGGTGAGGTCATGGTCAGCCGGCCCCGGGAGTGAGCATCCACCGGGGTGGCCCCTGTGAGACAAGTCCACGTGGCCCAGGGGCCCCGTGGGCTCCTGCCGACCAGCAATGTGACCAGGAGACTCAGATCACTTCCGCTGATTTGAGAGCTGTGAGTGTGCTCGTGGCTGACCAGGCTGGCCTTGCCCTCAACACCTCCCTGCAGACTGCAGGAGCTGCTGCCTGGCCTTGCACTGCTCCGGGCTCAGAACAGACTGCGCGCCTCGGGGGGAGGGGAGCTTGGCCTGTGCTGGGACCGGCCAGGTCCTGGGCCTACGACTGGGCGCCCGTCATTGAGGGCTGGCGGGCAGGACCGGGGAGAAATAAAGCAAAGGGGCTGCTGCTCCCTTCCAAAGTATATATGTGCATACTTTTTTTTGTACATTGTGTTCATTCTTGAATAAAGCGAATTCAGTGTTGGCTTGTAGATATTGTCTTGGCTACTTTTCTCTCATTGTTGAAACAAAATACCTGACGTCCAAAATGAAAGAAGGAAAGGTTTATTTCTTACAGTTTTTGGAGGGTTCAGCTCATATTCAGCTGGCTCCAATGCAGGGTCGTGTGGCTGAGGGACAGCCATTCACGGCTGCCACAAAGGACAAGAGTGAAAGGGCAAAAGAAAGGAAACACACGTCCTTTCCGCCCTTACACAGTATGCCAGCTCCGCCCCTGGGCGGGTGCAGCACTCACACCACCAATCCCAGCACTAGACAACAAGAGCCAATCACAAACGCTAGATTCAACAGCCTCCATGACTGCAGGAGGCGTGGGGGACCATCTACACACAATCCATAACAGACATTAAAAAGAAAGTACTGATTTTGATTCAATAAATGTTTTCTTTAAAAAAACATTTAAAATTCATTCTGCAGTAAACATTTTCAGATCCACCAAGCCATTTTGTGTGTGTGTGTGTGTATGTGTCATCTGTGTGAGAGAGAATGTGTGTGTGCACGTGCTGCTGGCGATGCAACTCAGACTTAAACAGGGATATTTAACACACCACTGAACTACATAATCAGCTCCTATTTCTGATTTTAAAAACTATTAGCATATGAAAAATAGTTCCTCCATATAACAGATCTATTTCATATCTATTTATGCCTCTGAGTAGAAAATTTATATTTATCAAAAAAGCCTCATGCAGTTCTTATTTCTCCCCCAGGTTTTATTCATTTGACTTATACTGTGAATATGACCTTTATGATCTCATTTTATTTCTGGTTATTACTAATAAACTTTTTTTTCCACTACTGGGGACTGAACCCAGGGCTCTGCACTGACCCGAAACCCCAATCCTTTTCTGTTTTAAGACGAGGGTCTCACTTAGACACTAAGTTACCCAAGCTGGGCTTGAATTTATGAGTCTCCTGCCTCAGCCCAGAGTGCTGAGATGATAGGGCACATACTAGCACACCTAGCAAAAAAAAAAAAAAAACTAATGTATGTAGACCTACATACATACACACAGGCATGCATATATATGCATATTCATACATTTATGAGTATATATTTTTTCATTTGAAGTTGGTGGCCTAAATGCAGTTTCATTAGTTCTCAAAGATTTTCAGTAGGTCTCTATGGCTAGATGAACAAGAGAATTGTAACACCTACGAATAATGCTGTTTTATTTTATTTTATTTTATTTTATTTTTGGTATCAGGGATCAAACTCACAACCTCACACCTGCCAGGCAGGTGTTTATGCCACTGAGCTAAACCCCTGGCCCTATTTTTGAGACAAGGTCTCAGTTCAGACTGGCCTTGAACTAACTTTGTAGTCCAGACTGGTCTCGAACTCACAACGATCCTCCTCCTGCCTCAGCCTCCCAAATGCTGGGATTAAAGGTGTGTACCACCACACCAGGCTTAATGTCTCATTTTAAATGAAAGACCTAAACTGGGCATGGTGGTGCACACCTGAATCCCAGGACTTGGGAGGCTGAGGCAGGAGGATTGTTGCAAGTCTGAGACCAGCCAGGGCTACAAAGTGAGCTCAAGGCCAGCCTGAACTGCATAGTGAGATCTTCTCAAAAAGACAAACAATAAAATAAAATTAAATTAAATTAAAATACCTGCATTTGACATTGAGCCAGTAATTATTTAAGCACATTTTTAAAAATATGGGTTAATTAAATTTGGTTGTATTTAGTTAGGGATTGTACTTCTACATTAGTAAGAATGTGTTACTGCTTTCTCAGTGCTTTTTAAAATTTTTTTAGCTATTTCTGAATACCTTGACTATGAGGGGTACTAATAGTATAAGTTCTATTGTTGTCAAAACAAATTGGAATTCATCTTTTCTGTTCTTGGAATATTTTTCAATTTTCTTTTATTTGATTACCATTCTTACCATTTTGGCTCTATATGACTCATCTATCCTATTATGTATTTAGTATTTTTCTGTATAACTTTAGTATCACTTGTTTTTTCTTTAATCTAATCTGGTCCTAAGCAGACACAGATGTGATGTGCTAGTTATAATTTTTCTAATACATTTTAATGATTAAAACAACAAATGACCATCTGTATATACCTTAAATCATTACCTATACTCTCTGAAATAAAACAACCTTTAGGAAACCATACAACTTTAGCACAAAAATTGTATTTTCCTTATATTTGAAAAACTACCTATTAAAACATCTAGATTCAGCATTATTTTAGAGCTTTTCTTAAGTCATTTTGCAATGTCTTCCAAGATTATTTTTCTGTTCAACTGTCTCAGTTCTTTATCAGTTGATTTTGGAAATTCTGTTTTCCTAGAAAATCCCAATTTTATCAGAATCTTTTTTATTGTACTTTTAAGAAAATCTCCATCTAATCTTACATCGGGGTTTTTTAAAAACCGTACCTTTATCTGTTTCATCATTTCAATACCTGTATGCACCTATATGCACATTTTTTAATTCTAGTGGGATTTGTTGTTCTTTCATATTTATTTGATAAATATTAACTAAGTGCCATCCATGGGTCAAAAAAAGTAATGATGCATTACACTAATTTCTGCCCTTCTTAAAAACTGAAAGCTGGGCACAGTGGCACACACCTGTAATCTCAGCACTCAGGAGACTGAGGCAGCCTGGGCTACAAAGGATTTGAAGGCCAGCCTAAACAATATAGTGAAAACCTTCCTCAAAAAACAGAACAAAGCCGGGCGTGGTGGTACACCCCTTTAATCCCGGAAGGCTGAGGTAGGAGGAGCGTTGTGAGTTGGAGGCCGGCTTGGGCTACAACTCGAGTACAAGACCAGTCTGAGCTACATAGTGCAACCTTGCCTCAAAAAGGACCGGGAGTTCAGCTCAGTGGCTTAAGCGCCTGCCCTGCCAGGTGTGAGGTTGTGAGTTTGATCCCTGGCACTGCAAAAAAAAAAAAAAGAAAAGAAAAGAAAAAAAAAGGGAAAAAAAACTGTTGTACCAGATTTCTATTGTTTTTTTTTTTTTTTTTTAATTGAGACAGTGTCTCGCTATGCAGTTCAGGTGGGCTTTGAACTCACTTATAGCCCAAGTTGGCCTCGAACTCAGCAATCATCCTGCCTCAGCCTCCCAAGTGCTGGGATTATAGGTGGATGCCTCCATGCCTGGCTTCTTATGCTATTTTCTAATATTCTGTTAGTACTTACTTCATTTATTTTCATTCTTAATTTTTTAATAATAAAAGTTTTCAGGAAAACAAATTTGCTTATTATTTGTAATAGTATTACTATCTCATATTTATTTTTCTACATGATCTATATAGCTTTCAGTTCCTACTGAATCAAAACCCCCAAATGGAAAATTTAAAGTTTTAAAATATTCAGTCTTTATTATTTATAGTTTTACAGCATTATGATCACAGACCGGTCAGTTAGAATTTCCCTCAAAAGATCGGTATGAAATTTTCTGTTTGACTATTGAGGTCAATGCTTTAACCATGCCACAAATACATTGAAGTTAAGACATGCATTAAATTCTCCCACTATTTACTTTTGGGTTTTCTCCTACATTTCTAATACATTTTACTTTTGCTACTTCCAGAGTTTTGCTATTTGTTGTACTGGATTTGTGACTTCTACTTTTTTTTCTAGGGTCATACTTTTACAAAGATAGAAAGTCCCCCATCCTTTGAGGCACTTTGTGGACTGGGTCTTGCATTTTTTTTTTTTTTTTTTGTACTGGGGATCAAACTCAAGACCTCACGCTTGCCAGCCATGTGCTTACGCCACCAAGCTAAATCTGCAGCGCTTTAACTGACTGTTCTATTGATTCAGTGAAATGATCTTATAAATTAGACAAACCTAGGAGACATATTCACAGTTAAGCCACATTTGTTTTACTGCCTTAAGATATAGAAAATACAAGAAAATAGGTAGTTATCTATCAAGCCAAAAGTCTTTGGAGCTGGGTGGGAAAATATTCACATATCTCAAGTGAAAAAAAAGTGCAAAGCCTAATTAAGTGGTATGAACATTTGAGGGCAGGTATCTCAGGCTCCTATTAAGACCCAAGAATTAAGTAAAATATAACCTGAATTTAAGGTATATAGTATTACGACCCCCTCCTTGTTCAAGTTTTGAAGTCCACACTAGAAAGACAGATTACAAAGAATCTAAACTCAAAAATCTATACTACGCAAATTATCAGTAGAGTAAGGTTCAACACAGACATCCTTCAGATGAAGGCTGAGAAAGTTATGCACAGATTACTTCTAAATATACTCAAACCAACTATGTTTAAGATCACATTCCAGCATGACCAAAGGGGCTGAAGCTGCAATCTGAATCCTGAACTTATCTTTGTTCCTCATAGAGGTCTCTGCTGGTTGAAAACCTCAACAGAACGAGAGGGCAAACACAAAAATTATATGGGAAGTAATTCCAACATTATTTGGATAAAACATTCATGTAAATATCTTTTAATCATACAAAGATTAGAACAAGTAGAGAAAATTTAAACAATTAAGCAAAGAACAATAGCCTGTCTTGTTAAGAAATACTTGCACTTTAGAATTTTATTTTTAAAGTCTAAGTGAGAGGCTGAGGTAGGTGGAGCATTGTGAGTTCGAGGCCGGCCTGAGCTACATAGTGCGACCCTGCCTCAAAAAACCAGGGCTGGGAGTTTGGCTCAGCAGCTTAAGCACCTGTCTGGCAGGCGCGAGGTTGTGAGTTCAACCCCCGGTGCCACAAAAAAAAAAAATAAATAAATAAATAAACAAATAAAGTTTAAGTGAACTGGACCTGTTAAAACAGTTACAGGTCAACCCTGTGATTCCAATACAAAATGTGTAATTAAGTGTTAATTTGTTATTTTAATTTGAAAGTAGGTATCTATAGATACATACATGTAAAAAGAATGTATGTATTTTAGATTATATAAAAGGATTTTAGAAGTCACTATGTTTACTAGAATAATTACTAAATTTATAAAACTAACAAAACTGGGTTTTAGCCAGGCGTGGTGGCACATGCCTGTAATCCCAGCACTTGGGAAGCTGAGCCAGGAGAAGTCCATGCAAGTTTGAGGCTCATGGTGAGCTCAAGACCAGCCTGAACTGCATAGTGAAACCCTGTCTCAAAAAAACAAAAAAGCAAACTAATAAACAAAAAACAAAAAAACTGGATTTAGCCTGGTGTGGTAGCACACACCTGTAAATACCAACATGGGAGGCCAAGGTAAATTCAAGGCAAGCCTCTACAACACAGGGTGTTCAAGGTCAGCCTGAACTGCACAGCAAGACCCTGTCTCAAAACAAAACAAAAGCTTTAAGATATTAAGTTAATAAACACGATTTTGGGGGAGGTATTAGGGATTGAACTCACAACCTCATGCCTGCCAGGCAGGCGCTTATGACACTGAGCTAAAACCCTGGCCCTATTTTTTGAGACAGGGTCTCACTATGCAGTTCAGGCTGGCCTTGAACTCACTCTGTAGCCCAGGCTGGTCTCAAACTCACAACGATCCTCCGGCCTCAGCCTCCCGAGTGCTGGGATTAAAGGCGTGCCCTACCATGCCTGGCAATAATAAACTCAATTTAAATGCTTAAAAATTTAGAGATCTATAAACTGAATCTGAATATTAACAAATATTTCCTTAGAAAACAATTATTTAAATTTTCCTGGATTTATACAATACCTACGATGATACTGAACTTGAAAGTTTAACAAATTAGTAATGTTTGACTTAATTTAATCTTTGACTTAATTAATTAATCTTTGACTTAATTTTTAAAATCAAGTAATAGCTGAAAACATATTTTGTAACCAAAGTATTTGATTTTCTGTCTTAACCTGCAGGAAAAAGTGTCTTTTTTTAATGGACATCTTAACCCAGTCACATTTATTACAGCAACACATTTGATATTACTGATCTTTTTTAAATTATGTTTTCATTTCTGTAAACATTTCCATTTTTAGTCAGGCGTGGTGGCACACGCCTTTAATCCCAGCACTCGGGAGGCTGAGGTAGGCGGAGCGTTGTGAGTTCGAGGCCAGCTTGGGCTACGGCGCGAGCCTAAGGCCGGCCTGAGCTACATAGTGCGACCCTGCCTCAAAAAAACCAGGGCTGGGAGTTTGGCTCAGTGCCTTAAGCGCCTGCCCTGGCAGGCACGAGGTTGTGAGTTCAATCCCCGGTGCCGCAAAAAAAAAAAAAAAAAAAAAAAAAAAAAATTTCCATTTTTAATAAAAAGTACACATTTTCTAAAGTATGTCTCTCATAACACCCTGAAATTCTTCTATGGAACAAAACACAGTATATTTGAGAAAAATGCACACCATATTCTCCTCTTAGTGAACATTATAAAAACTCTGATGAGTCCTTAAAATCAAAAACTAAAGAAAAAAGAAGCCATTTACTCGTCTGAAGGAAAATCCACTCCTTTCCCCTCTCTCCAACTTAATCCCAAACTACAAACTGCTATGAATAAAGTAGAATACAGGACCAAAAATATTCTTAAATTAGAGAATACAGTTGATGACCTATTTAATAGTCAATAGGAAAATAAGAAGAAAATAGTTAATATAGCAATTTTAGAACATATAAAGGTTTGATGACATACAGGATCGTATAGAAAATACTCCAGCCAAAACAAAGAAGGGGGAACAAAAAAAGAACAAAAGAAAAGAATCCAAGAACTACTGAGCTGACAAGAGAATAAGAAAGGACTAGAAAGCAACAGTTCAAGTTAATGACTGCCTGGCAAGGGCAAGGTCCTGAGTTCGATTCCTAGTACCAAAAAAAAAAAATCCTATGAGGTAGATTTAACTGCGAGTCCCCTTTCTAGATAAAGAAACTGAGGCTTAAAGATCTAAATGTTTTACCTGAAGTCTCACAGTAGGAAGTGGCCAAATAGATTTGAACCAGCAGTTTAACTCCAGCGCTTAGACTCAACCCTCCACACCAAGCTTCTGTCTCTAAAACATTTATTTTTTAATAAATTTCAGGGCTGAAGATACAGTTCAGTGGTAATGTGTGTGGTTAGCATGTGAGCATGCAAAACGCCCTGGGTTCGATTCCCAGATGCCCCACTGCCCATCCCAAGAAAAAGAAACACTCTGTAGCAATCCATAAAAAAAGGGGATGGATAATAGGATAAAAGCATATAAGTACATTGAAGCTATTTTTGTTTTGTTTTATGAGACAGGGTCTCACTATGTAATCCAAGTTGGCCTTAAACTCACTACCTCTAGTCCAGGCTGGTTTCAAACACACAATCTTCCTGTCTCAGCCTCCCAAGTGCTTGGATTACAGGCATGGGCCACCACATCAAGCTTTTGTTTCTGTTTTTTGAGACAGGGTCTCCCTATCTAGTTTAGGCTGGTCTTGAATTCACTAATGTAATAGCCCCAGTTGGCCTTGAATTCAATCCTCTTGCCTCAGCCTCCCCACTGCTGGGATTACAGGCACACACCACCATAACTGGCTCAAATTCATTTTAAGTTCAACAATTAAAATACTTGCACCAACTTCTTTTACGGTCCTTATGTCTCCGATTTTGTAAGTAATACAGATCATCCAGGTTAAGCAACGTTAAGACCACTACCTTCTCGATAAACCTAAACCTATGACTCAATTCTCCAGTAAATAACACATTGGGATTCTAATATTTTAAATAATATTGTTCTTCAGTATTTTTAGAATCAACCTGTAAACAATGCACAGATTTAATAATGCTCATTATGAAACAGAATATAAATGTCCTGGCCATATATAAGACTGAGAAGTAGACTAAGAATGGGTAGGGGAACGTGCTAAGCAAAAGGCTTTAGAAATTTAGGGGTATTACATCCTCATACAACTAGTGCAAAGCCATACAACTAGTGCAAAGCCAAGGAACTATCTAAAGTTAGTCAAGAAATATAGACGGTAGGGGACAGGGGTTTAGCTCACTGGCACAAGTGCCTGCTTGGCAAGTGCAAGGTTATGAGTTTCATCCCCGGTACAAAAAAAAAAAAAAGAAAGAAAGAAAAGAAATACAGACTGTAATAGATGATTTTCTTAGAATTTTAATATCTGGTGGAGGGCTGCTGAGGATTGAATTCAGCATGCACAAAGTCCATGCTCTGTCACTAAGCTACTGAACATTTCATATAGCGAAGTTGAAAGAATTTTACTGTATACACTCCATATACCCACTACCTGTATTCTACCATCAGTACTGTTATATTAACAGTGGATTTAGAAAATTTATATATGATTTAACAGAAATGGGGCACGGAAGGAATACATAGTATGGAAAGGCATTAATTTCTTGACTTTCACAGAGTTAGTGAAGAGCCCTGAAAACTAGGAAGTCAAGAAACAATAAAGCATATGCAGAATTACAGATAACCACCAGGACTTTAAAATGCATCAAAAATAAGATAGACTAATGCAAATATAGAAAAATGTTATTTGTAGAATCCAGATGGTGGTATATGGGTGCTTATTTACATAATTTGAAAGTCTTTTGAATTTCTGTCTTCAAATTAAAATTTTTGTAACAAAATATTAACAGAAATGTGGGTGAGAATGGTCATCGTATCTAGAAAGAGACTGCTAGAGTCTGTCACCATCCATGCTATCCTCTGCTTAACATATTGCAGACACTTCCCAGTCCTTGGGTGTCCTGCATGGATAGGTCTGGCCTGTGGAATGTGGTGAAAACGGTGTGTCCCTCTTCCAGGCCCAACCTCTAAAACCTCCTTTACACACTCTCCTCTCCTGACTGCAGAAAGATCCACGGCAACCAGAGAGCCATACACTGAAGGTGAGCATCCACCAGCCTGAGTCTTTACAGCCGTCGTGACTCCCTTAATGGCCCCCCACTCACAGGAGATTGCAACATGACAGAGAAATAAAAACTTTTACTATTTTTTTTTTTTTTTTGTACCAGGGATCGAACTCACAACCTTGTGCTTGCCAGGCAGGCACTTATGCTGCTGAGCTAAATCCCCAGCCCAACTTTTACTATCTTAAATGATTATTGTATAGATTCATCTGAACTCACAGTTAGCATTAACTATAATTAACACAAGAGTACAACCCAAGGGGTTACTGGTTTTCACTTGTATTCATTTTTAAAATACATATATGCAAATTTAAGACAAGCAGTAAGCAGATATTAGCTGGTAACGGGACTTGGGAAAGTCTTCTAAGCTTACTATCTAAGGCCTCCTTTAGCATACCGGGTACCCTTGCATGATTATAAAAAGGTAAAACTGCAAAATGGCACCCCTCCTCTGGGGAGATACAGCCCAACTGGTCCCACCCAACCCTCTACCCAGATGCCTTCGAACAATATAGGACTGAGCAATCATGCTCAGCAGTCTTCCTGGACAACAGAGGCACAGACAACCTGCTGGAAATTGAGAGGCTGTTAACCCAGCTCTTCCAGGAAATAAATAATAGAAACATTAATATGCTCTTCTGATTCTAGCTTCCCTTACATGTGTGCTTTTCCGTGTCTTTCGCTGGATTCATTTATCTTACCCATCTTTCAATATCACTATAACTCACAATGACCCAACAATGACCCAGCTGAGAAGATCACAGTTAACAAAAGAGCACTACCAAACAGGAACTTTGCTGCCATCACAGCAAATTCCAGAATTGGAACAGAAGTAGCAGCTAAAAACCTCCTTCCAGCCTGAAAGTGAGGAATTTCCATCGAGAAGAGATGGTACCAAAGAGAAGATTTTTTTTTTTTCCCTCTTTGTGTCTCTTTGAGATGAAATCTCACTATGCTGCCCAGGCTGGTCTTGAACTCAACTCAAGGAATCTTGCTATAGCCTTCCAAGTAGTTGGGATTATAGCCTGTGCCAACAACCCCTAGCTTCATTTACCCTTTAAATAGACCCTTCTTGTCCAAGTATCTGAGGTCTTAGGACACCTACCCATGAAGGTATGCCACTAGGATCTCTAATCCAGAAAGAATTTGCCATTGGGCTGGCAAGGACTGCAGTTAGAGGACAGCCCTCAGCTGTAAGCACCACCAAGACCCCATCGGACATTTGAGCTTGAAGGCAAATCCTCCCCAGGCAGCCCATAGCCACTGACTGCCCACAACAAGGGGACTTACATCTGTGTATTTCTGCCCAATCTGGGTCTCCTGTAACAAACAGGCTTTGCTTTGACGTTCTTCAACCAGCTGATCAAGACTTCAAGAGGTGTACATCATTATCTGAGCCTCTCCCTGCTCAACCTGTTGCCTTCCCCTTTCCTTTGTAGATGTTGGATCTGTATCAGTTTAAAGCCTTTCCTTAGCCAATTCTACCTCATCTTACTTTTGCCTTTCTTGGGTATTAATCCGTAATAAATCTCATGGAATCTTAATTCTGAGCTCCTGTTCACCAAAGAAGCTCAGGATAGTGTAAGAACTGTGTCTTTATCAAAATGTCCTCATCAAGTATCTTTACTTGCAACAAATCAGGTTAACTTATTCTGCACAAAGGAGTTTGAATTAAAGATTTATCCCATAATCTATGCATTAACCCCAGCCCTAACATTTTTCTGCACAGCACTCTAGAGCGTCTATCAGCGTTTTCAATCTCAGTTGTACAAGTCCAGTGTGCCACAATGCTAGGGAGGCAGCCATCTCTGCCAGCCCCAGGGATATAGCCAAGACAAGCAGCTCAAAGACTTGGCAATGTGAGGAACCATGGGCTGAGACTAAAGCAACCACAGTTTTAATTATAGCACTGCTCCTAACTCAAAGGATAAGTCATTCGGACAAGTTGTTAGATCCTCAATTTCCTCATTCAACTTAAAAACTACTCTCTTGAAAAAGAATGAAGAGTTCTGTGGGTGACCCGTCACCAAAGGACGCCAACTCAAGTCAACCATCTCCTTTTAATCAGCCAACATGCCATTTCAGACTTAATTAAATCTCATGTACTTCACGTGATAGTACAGAAACGTGCTCTTTTGTTTTTAAACACAACCCGTGGTTTATCAGCATCTAAATCTGTGCCGGAGCCCTGGATGATGACCCTGAAAATGAAAACTAGAGCCCAGCTGTCTCTCCACCAAGCGCACTTCATTTCTAAAGAAATAAAAATTTTATATACTGGAGAAATTTTTGGCATTCGAGAACAGGCACGGATTATTCTGGGTAATAAACAGTCACAATCAAGCCCTAGGTCTGAGTGTGAGTAACACATCAGCTGACGGGTCATCACCTTCCGAAGGACTCCAGAAAATGTGATATGCAAACGATGCGCTGCAAAACGGACCAGGAGCCAGAAAACCATTGCCAAGTCACTTTTCGCCGCAAACGCCCAGAAAGTCCGTGAGAACTGCCCGGACAGCACAGGCGACCCGTCCAGGTGCAGACGGGGCCGGTGGGGTTTCACGGCGACGCCGGGCAGAGCCTCCCCGACGGCCTCCGCGGGCCCGGCCTGAGGGCGCCTTCCCGCCGCGCTCGCCGCGTCCGGGCGGGCGGACGGGGCTCCCAGGTATGTGTTTATAGCGAGTGGCATTTCCTGGTCGCGGAACAAGCACAGGTAATTTCACAACCCTATTAACGCATTCCAAAGGCAAGAATCACTGGCCGGGAACGTCACCTTTCCACTAGCCCCGCGCCGCTCCCCGCGGGCCGCCCGCCCGGGGAGAGTGGGGGAGGGGCGCCCGGCCGGGCGGGGAGCGGCGCGACCCCCGCCGACCGCACAGACCTGGCTCGGGGTCCTCCGGCCGTCCCGAGTGGTTGCCCATGCTCGGCCGCTTCAGGGGGCGCCGGCGGGCCGGCCTCCGACGAGGCGTCCGCCGTGCCGCAGCCCGCACCGGCACCGGCGGGCGCGGCAGCTGCGTCCGCGGGTCCGCTCCAGTCAAAGAAAGGGCCGGGCGCCTTCCAGTTCCCGGCGGTGGCCGGCGGAGCGCTCCTCGCGCCTGCAGAGGGCCCCGCCCCCTCATCTGCATGCAGCCCGCCCTCTTCGCGTCCGAGGGGCCGCCAGGCGCGGCCCGCCCCTCATCTGCTCCCCGCCTGACCGAGGCGGCCCACCCGGCTCAACGCCCGAGGCCCGCTGGCAAGGCCCGCCCACTCATCTGCATACCACTCGCCCACCTGATTAGCATATCACTCCCGGGTGTTCAAAGGGCCCCTCCCAGCCTCGCGAAGGACGCCCCGCACTGGCCGACCGACTGCAGGCATCTCTGCCCGCCCACGCTGAGAACTGCAGCTGGACAAGGTAGGCCGGAAAAACCCCGCCGTGGGGAGGCTGACCCAAGTGCCACTCGAAAGGCAGTTTTGCGCCTGTGAAATTAGATGTATTAGGACAAGGAAAACCTAGGGTTGGCACAACGCAGCTGCTTAATAAATACTTTTTAGATTGGTGAATGAACGAACACCTCGAGGACAAAGTAAGGAAAACGCTGACAAAAACTTGCCCACAATCCAAGATGAAGACTATGGCCGATGATAAAAATGCATGCCAATCTTAAGTAAAAGCTGTTTTGCTATTGTCATAAATGACTGATTTATGGAATTGCCCTGAGTGACTTTCATCTTACAGTGAAAACACTTCGAATTAACTAAGTCATCAGTGACACCATTTAGAGCTAAGAAAAAGCATTAGTAGAATTAATTCTACCTCCTGCATCATTGAACACTATGGTTCACTTCAGTCTCATCTTTCCTGACCATCGACATTTCAGAACACCATTGATCATACATACTGATGTACGCCTGGAAGCTGATCAAGGGCGAGAGGATCGAAAGTTGGGTTCTATCTGGGCAACTTGGCAAAACTTGGTCTCAAATAAAATAAGTAAGAAAAAGGGCTGGCGATGTCAGTGTGAAAGCCCTGGGTTCAGTCCCCTGGCCACCTCTTCCCACTGCCCTTTGCTGAGTCCTCACCTCTGGGACCTCTAGACCACGGAGTACCTAGAGCTTAACCACTTAACCTTCTGTGTTCTCTCTTGAGCTTTCATTTCTCAACTTACGGCTATTAAATACCAACTGTGTATCTCCAGCCTAGTCTCTTAAAACCAGCCTTATCAGAGTGCTTTCTTGGTACTTCCTCTTAACAGTTCCACTCAGACGTCTTACTAGGTATCTCCAATTTAACCAGAGCAAAAGTGAACTCTGGATTTTCATCCGTAGACCTACGTCTCCTGTATCTTCTCCATTTCCATAAATGGAAAAACTCTCTCCTTACCATGACTCAGGCCAAACACCTTTGTTGTAGTAAGGGTTTGCAAGGAGAACAAGATAATACAGGACACATAATTTATAGTCTTATTTATAAAGATCAACTAAGGAGTCAAATACAAAGAAAGTGCAGGAAATCTGAAATCTGTCCAAACACTAAAGACCTAGAAAATCTAGCCCAGGGCCTGGATCCCATGGCAATATCCTACATGAGTTCAGCTGAAGACCTAGAGCCCATGACAATGCCTCCAATGAGTCCAACTGGAGGCCTAGAGCCCGCGACAATGACTCATGCAAGTCTGTTTCACAGATCTGTGCTGGGAAGGCCCAAAGGTCAGCAGGGGAAGCTAGAAAGTCTATGCCAGCGGGATGAATGATCTGTGCCAGTAGGTCGAGGGTTCTACACTGGGGCCAAGAAGCGAAGCTCAAAATAAGGACCCAGGGCTCCCCCGAAGCCATCTTCAGCGACAACAAGGTCCCAGGCGCCTCCAATGATGAGAACAGCCGAGTTCCTATCAAGAAACCAGCGTGACAAGCTTCTCCTGGAGATTGAACAGCACTCATCTTCCCCGCTGGAGCCAGGAAGCAATGCTCAAAGTAAGGACCAGAGCTCCCCCAAAGTGAACCGCAGCCATCCTCAGTGACAAGGTCCTGAGCTCCTCCGATGATAACAGCCAAGTTCGTATCAGGGAAACAAGCATAACAAACTCCTCCAAGAGAACCAGCAGCAACAAGAGAACTAATTCTCCAAATAACAATACTATGGAGAACCAACAACACTACTCTTCTTCTCTAAGTCTCCGTTTTGTGCTGGCAGCAGTCCTCAGATGGACCATCTACACTCAGCACCCCGCTGATTCAGTTCAGGGGGTGTTCAAATTGACCATCAGTTTCCAATTCACCACAACCTCAGCTCCTTTCAGGTACCATACCTATTTCTTACACAAACCCTGTCGGTAGAGACCATATATACCCTAAACAATATCAGGTCTCAGTATTTTTTACGTCATCCACCGCTACCTCAGTCCAAGCCATCGTCAACTTCTGCCAGGATTACCATAACTTTCCTAACCAGTCTCCTGTCCCCTTCCCCTGCCTCTTTATATTCTATCCTCCATATAATAGCAAGAGTGATACTTTTAAAGCCCTAGCTCGAATTGTGCCATGCTTCCATTTGTACTTTTCCGATGTATTTCTATTTCTTGTTGATAAAAAGTCAGTGCATGGCCTCCAAGTCCCGGAATAACTTCCCCTCCACACTCCCTGAATTCACCTGCCCTGGCTCAGACTGGTCCTGCCGCGTTGGCCTCTTTGCTAGTCCTTCAATAAGCCAAGAACGTTTCCACTGAGACCCCGTCCCTCTCCCTGGACCACTCTTCCCAGGTACCTAAATCACACAGACGGGCTGGCTCACTGCCACTTTCTAGGTCTTGCTACTCAAATGTCACCCTATTAAAAGGGGCTTATCCCTCCACACTCCATTACATAGTAACCCAGAACCTCAACACGTACATGTTCCCGCTTTGGGGACCTCCATGACACATCACCGTTTGTACAGCGTCCCCCTCATACACAGGGGCTTATGTTCCAAGACCCCCAGTGGATACATGGAACCACAGACAGCACCAAGCCCTATGTATACTATTTTTTTCTTATATATGCTTACCTATGATAAAATTTAATTTATAAATTGTGCACAGATTAACAACTTACTTTAGATTTTAACATCAGTGTATGCTTTTTTCTTATTGAGAACTTTGACTTTTTTATTTAAAGAAAGCACTTTTTGACATCTCTTTGGCATATCTGTTTTGCCAGTATCACGAGTCTTATGTTTTTGGTAAGTAAAATAAATGAAGTAAATAAAGTAAAGTTTTGGTAAGTAAATAAGTAAAATAAGGATTACTTCAAAACAAACCTTATGACACTGTGACAGTCAATCTGACAGCCAAGATGGCTACTAAGTGACTAATGGGTGAATATATACAATGTGTAGATACGCTGGGCAAAGGGATACCTCACATCCTGGGCTTGAAATTTCATCATGCTACCCAGAATGTCATACAAATTAAAATTTATGAATTATTTATTTCTGAAATTTTCTATTTGATATTTTCAGGCTGTGGGTGAGCATGGGTAACTGAAACCACAAAAAATTAAATTATGGATAAGGAAGGTTACTGTATACTACCTGTGTACTAATTACCGTCCATCCACTATAGTGTAAGCTTAATGAGAGCAGGGACTATGAATGAATGAATGAATGAATGATACCATACATGAATCAGCCCTTAATTATACTTTACTTCTATTTTGGTTTCTCCAACAAAGTTACTCAAGAGACAGGCATTAGAGTTTTATTTTTGAAATTTACCAAACCTAGCAAAGTATCTGAGTACACAGAACAAAATGGACTAAACAAAATAAATTGCATACGATAATATTAGAACAGAAATGTGTGCGAGATCCTGCCAACCCTCTCCTTTTAAAATGTGAAGAAAAAGCCAGGCATGGTGGCACACACCTGTAATCCCAGCACTCAGGAGGCTGAGGCAGGAGGATTACCACAAATCTGAGGTCAGCCTTGACAGCATAATAAGTTCAAAGTTAGCCTGAACTACACAGCAAGACTGTCTCAAAAGAAAAAAAAAAAAAAAAGCGAAGAATGAGCCCATAAAATTGGCTGACTTCCCCAAATATTTCCAGAGTAACATATAAAACTTGAGTTTCTGAAGATTATAAAAGTGACACAATTTCAGTTTATAGAAGTTACATATTTATCCATAGAATTTGGAAAGTGATGAGTCATTTTACTTTGTAAAACATTAAGACATTAATACATCTTTGTAAAACTGGATAAGGGGACAGCTCAGTGCCTACACCTAAAATAGCGAATCATTCCTGCGCAGTCATGGCCTCAACATGGCTCAGGATTGCCCCTCCCTTGTCTTTGTGGCCTTCATCTCTCACAAGGGTGACTGTGTCAGCAGCCCGGCTCACTTAGTGTTTCCAGTTTTGCTTCTGCTCAAATTGGTCCTGCTCCCAACTTTTAAAAAATCCAAATGCAGCCATGTTACATATTACTTTTCAATATTGTATTTAAAAGTTCCCTATGGCTCCCTGCTACCTTTAAGATAAAGTCCCAAATGCTTAAGATTGGTAAGTCCCAAGCTTAATAACCTTGGGATTTACCTCTACCACGACATTTATATAGCCTTATCTTCCAAGTGTTCCAGACTCTTACTTTATACTACAACAACCTTAAACCAGTTGTAGTTCCCTGAATACACCGTATTGTCTTAGGCCTCTATGCTTTTATAATTTAATGCCTGGTAAGTGCTCAGTTATCTACTATGAAGTGAACTGCATGCCCTTGTTCCCAAATTATCTGTTGAAACCCTAACCCAAATTTGATGGTATTTGGAGGTAGGGTCTTCAGGACTTAATTAAGGTTACATGAGATCATAAGGGTAGGACCCAAATCTAACATGGCTTTCAAAGACCCTCTCCCTCTGCTATCCATCCCCCTTCTTCGCACCTTCCTCCCTATGTCATTTGAGGACACGGTGAGAAAGTGACCCCTTCTATCATAAGCCAGGAAGACAGCCCTCATCAGAGTCCGACCATGCTGCCACTCTGATCTCAAAGTCTTCTCCTCAAGAACTGTGATAAATAGCCAGGTGTGGTGGCACATGCCTGTAATCCCAGCACTTGGGGTGCTGAAGCAGGAGGATTGCTGCAAGTTCGTAGGCCAGTCTGGGCTACATAGTAAGTTCAAAGCTAGCCTACTCTGTAACAAAACCCTGTCTCAAAAAGACAAAAAAAAAAAAAAAAAAAACATAATAATAATAATAATAAATAAAAAATAAAAAAGTAAGAGATAATTTCGGTTGTATAAGCCACTCAGAATGCATTATTTGGGTATGGCTGCCCAAGCACAGCAATATATTATCTTTTATATTGCTTAGGCATTACCCTCTCTAGTCAGCTTGCCCATTACAGTCAGAATTAAACATTCTCTCCTGCATGGTACTGCTGTACCTTGTAAAGTACTTGCATCTCCCCACATAACTACACTATTTTAACTATGCTTCTTTAAGATAATTTTTTTGGGGAGGAACCAGGAATTGAACTCCAGTCCTTGTGCTTGCCAAGCAGATGCCATGCCACTGAGCCATACCCTGGAGCCTGAGAATTTTTTAAATGTCATAAAATTAAATTTTAAAAACATGGCTACAAGCCAGGTGTGGTGGTGCATGCCTGCAATCCCAGCACTCAGAAGGCTGAGGCAGGAGGAATGCAGGCCAGACTGGACTGCATAGTGAAACCCTGTCTCAAAAACAAAACAAAACAAAAATAAGGCTACAAGCAGGGCATGGTGGCACAAGCCTGTAGTTTTGGCTACTTAGGAGTCTGAAGAAGGAGGAATGCCCAGAGGTTCAAGGCCAGCCTAGGCAACAGAGAAAAGGGTAGGCAGTGATTACAACAGAATGAAAACTCCCTAAAGTAGATTTAAAATAATTCATTTTGAACAGTTTCAAGTTCATAGAAAAGGGTGGAGAAGGGCCAGGAGTTTGGCTCAGTGGCTTAAGCACCTGCCTGGCAGGAGTGAGGTCATGAGTTCAATCCCCGGTGCCACAAAAAAAAAAAAAAAAAAAAAGACATAGAAAAGGGTGGAGACAACAGTATAATGAACAATGTTATACACCCATTATCTACATTTGCCAGTTGTAAACATTTCACTAAATTTGCTTTTGATCTCTATCCCTCTCCAATTTTCTTTCAGTTGAATCATTTGAAAGTATATTGCAGACAGCATGACACTTCCCTCCTAAATATTTACAGTATACTCTCCTAAGGTATCTCCTACAATGTTTTATCATATCTAAAAATATATATATAATATTTAAAAAATATTATATGGTATATAGTCCACAAATTTCCTGGTGTCCAAAATGACTTTTACATACCTTAAAAAAAAAAAAACACCACCAGGACCTAATTAATGTTAAATACTGTTTGACAAAGACATGTTTTGACATGACATTCACTGATTTTGGCCTTAAACTCACAGTGATCCTCCTGCCTCAGCCTCCCAAGTGCTAGGATTAGTGACGTGTATCACCACACCTGCCTTCCTTGATAACTTTAGAAAAAAATCTAAGGATAGAAATTACCTCACAACACCAGCTTAAAAGGAGATAAATTTAACACACTTATAATTATTCCAGAGGTCATGACCTCATAATTTTAAATAGTAGATATCACTGTAAACATATCTCAAAGATAGTTTTCTTTCCCTTCTTTCCTCTTTCCTCTCTGTTTATCTGTCTGTCTGTGTCTGTCTGTCCATCTTTTTTTCTTTGGCAGTACCAGGGATGACCCCAGGGCCTTGCAGTTGCTAGGCAAGCACTCCTTCACTAAGCTATATCCACAACCCAAAGGCAGCTTTAAAAAGCAATACACTAACTAGTCAGATTATACAGGGCAGTCACGTATAGCACGCAAATGCTATAGAAATTGAATAAAATTTCCAATAGAATTAAAAAATTACTTATCTTTAGCAACTTAAAGAAATGGAGCTTATATTCTCCAAAACTGGTGTTAAACAAACTCAAAAATGGCTGAAATGATGATGGTGATACTAATGTCAAAGATGCCTGTGAAATGTATAAAAAAGAAGCAACAGGGCAGGGGTGTATAGCTCAGTGGTAGAGCATTTGCCTAGCATGTGTGAGACCCTTGCTTTAATTCCCAGTGCTGCAAAAATAAAGAAGGAAAAGCAGAGTGGCAATTGATTCGAAATCACTATATTTTATGTACTGTATGATAGCTGAGTGTGGTGGTGCATGCCTGTGATCCCAGCACTTAGGAGGCTGAGGTAGGAGGATCATTGTGAGTTCAAGACCAGCCTGGGCTACAAAGTGAGTTCAAGGTTGGCCTGAACTGCATAGTGAGACCCTGTCTCAAAAAACAGGGCCAGGGATTTAGCTCAGTGGCTTGCGCACCTGCCTGGCAGGCTCCAAGTTGTGAATTCAATGCCCAGTACCGAAAAAAAATAAAAATAAAAAAATAAATGTAAAGGTATAACTATGTTGATAAATTAGACATTAAATCATATAGATTTCCCCACCCCCAATGTATACACACTTCAAGAAAAGAAAAATAGTGGATTTTGTGGGGTGTCGTGGCACACACCTGTAATCCCAGCACTTAGGAAACTGAAGCAAGAAGATTGCAGAGAGTTCAAGGCTAGCCTATCAAGACCCTGTCTCAAAAAACAAAACAACAAAAATGAACAAACAAAAAAACCCAGGAAAAAATTGTATGATGTTTTTTCAACAGATAGCGTTATCCTAGGGGATGTTGTAAATTGCAGAAAACCACTAGACTGCCAGCCCTTAGAGATGAAACTGAAGATGCGTGTGCAGCAGTCTCAGTGACTGAGGTGACCCAAGCAGAAGTTCACCACACTACTAAAATGCCTGGAAGCTCATGGTCACCACTTGAGCACCTCCTATAATTGTAAGGGCCAAAGGTAATGTGTATAAATCTCATGATATCTCAATAAATTTGATATTAATATATTAATTCAGATTTTTCTTTTCCTGGTGTGTATACACTTTTTTTGGGCAGACTCTATATTTTCTACTTCACCTATAGCAGTGGTGGTGAACTATGGCATGCATGTTATTGTGTTTTTCTAAGATAAAAGATGTGAATGCATGAGGTTTTTGTTTTTGTTTTCTAAGCTAAAGCCCCAGTATTTAGGTTTAATTGCAGTTATTGGCACTTTGCAACAAATAAGTGGGTTTGGGGTTGCAGTTTGGCAGTCAGTCTCTAGAACGTCTGCCATCACTGATCTACAGTCTGAGGAAGACAAAATGCATTTTTAGGACTCTCGTTTGAATATCTGAACACCTTATGTTCAGACATACACAATAAAATCATATGTATGTGGTTTGTTTTCATTAAAAAATTCCATATTAGAGGCTGAGGTGTAGCTCAGTAGTAACATATGTGCTTAGCAGAGGCAAGATCCTGAGTTCAAACCCCAGCAACACACACACAAATTCTGTATTATGATACCTATATTCATATACACAAAAATAAGTTTGGACATATACATAATAAATTATTAAGAATAACTGTCTAGAGCCAGGTGTGGGGGCGCACGCCTTTAATCCCAGCACTCGGGAGGCTGAGGTAGGCGGAGCGTTGTGGGTTTGAGGCCGGCTTGGGCTACAACGCGAGTGCAAGGCCAGCCTGAGCTACATAGTGCGACCCTGCCTTGAAAAACCAGAGCCAGGAGTTTGGCTCAGTGCCTTAAGCACCTGCCCTGGCAGGCGCGAGGTTGTGAGTTCAGTCCCCAGTGCCGCAAAAAAAAAAAAAAAAAAAAAAAAAAAGACTAACTGTCTATTTAATCCCAGCACTCGGGAGGCTGAGGTAGGAGAAGCGTTGTGAGTTCCAGGCCAGCTTGGGTTACAATGTGAGCACAAGGCCTGCCTGAAGTACATAGTGCGACCCTGTCTCAAAAAGCTAGTACCAGGAGTTTGGCTCAGTGGCTTAAGTGCCTGCCTGGCAGGCATGAGGTTGTGAGCTCAATCCCTGGTGCCAATAAAAAAAAAAAAAGAAGGGCCGGGAGTTTGGCTCAGTGGCTTAAGCGCCTGCCCTGGCAGGCGCAAGGCTGAGTTCAATCCCCGGTGCCGCAAAAAAAAAAAAAAAAAAAAAAAAAAAAAAAAAAAAAAAAAAAAAAAAAAAAAAAAAAAAAAAAAAAAAGAATAACTGTGCAAAAATAGAATTATAAAACACTTTCAGTTTCTAACAGTAAGCATCTCTAGTGTCTTAACAATATTATATATTTTATGGTCACACTAAAGTACATATGCTATACGCAGTATTGCAACCGTTGTCAAGTTTCTATCATCCTGTTTTGTAAACCTGCAATGTTACTGTTGTGCATTTACTCTAGTCGTTTGTTTGTCTCTTTTGCTTGTTGTCTTTGTTATACATGTCTTTTTTTTCTTTCTTTCTTTTTCGCTTAAATAAAAAAAAATAAAGTACATATGCTTAAATCCAGCAATTCTAGGAATTTATTCACAAGAAATAATTACAAATACATATATATATATATATATATATATATACACACACATAGCTTTTAAGATAATTCTTAACCTTTATTGAAAAACAATTACATGCCAATTTTAATCCTGACAGAAATTCCATGGTACAAAACTATTTTTTAATCCAGATTAGAGATTAGGAAATGACCAAGAGGGTAAGTAACTCATGTAAGGTTACTCATCTGTAGAGAAGCAGAGCCAGGATTTGAAGTCATAGCTAAAGTCTCCAAATCCACCTCCAGGTTTGATGATTCATTAGGAGGACTCACAGTATTCAACATAGTTATCCTCATAACTCATATATATTGCAGCAAAAGGATACAAAAGGCAGAAAAGGCCCATAGGACAATGTCCAAAGGAAACCAGGCACGAGCTTCCAAGAATTTTCTCCTAGTAGAGCCATTTGAGTTAATTCTCCCAGAAATGTGCTTGGACAACATGTAGGAAAGCTCACAAAAACACTCAGCGTTCAGAGTTTTACTGGGAGCTGATTACACAGGCACCTATGCCTAGCACATTCCACAGACTCCTGGAAGGAAAGCAGGTGTTCAGCATAAACCACAGTGTTTGCACAAATAGTTTAAGCACAATGAGCCATTCTACTATAGCATGAATCTGGAATGTTCCTCAAAGGCCCATCTGTTAAAGGTTTACTCCCAGCATGGAACTATTGGGAAGTGGTAGAAATCTTTAAGAAGTGGGACCCAGTGAGAGGTGTCAGGTAATTTAATTGAGGGTGTGCCCTTAAAGGGGATTGTGGGACACTGGCCTCTTTCTCTTTCTCTCTTTTGCATCCTGGCCATGAGGTAAATGTTTTTGCTTTTGTTTTTATTTTGAAACAGGGTCCCCATATTAGCCCAGGCTCATCCTGAACTCACAGCTAACCTCCTACCTCGGCTTCCTAAGTGTTGGGATTACAAGTATGTGCCACCATGCCCAGCAGATAAACGTTTTGAAATACAATTCCACCATGACATGCTGTCATAATCCTAAAAGCAATGGGGCTGAGACTAAAATGGTTAAAGAGAACTAAAATACCACCTTGCCGGAGGCCAAACTCCTGGCCCTAGTTTTTTGAGGCAGGGTCGCGCTATGTAGCTCAGGCTGGCCTTGTGCTCACATTGTAGCCCAAGCGGGCCTCGAACTCACAACGCTCCTCCTACCTCAGCCTCCCGAGTGCGCCACCACGCCTGGCTTTTTTGTCTTTTTGAGTCAGGGTTTTGCTATGCAGTTCAGGCTGGCCGTGAATTCACTTTGTAGCCCAGGCCAGCCTCGAACTCACAGTGATCCTCCTGCCCCAACCTCCTGAGTGCTGGGATTACAAGTGTGTGCCACCATGCCCAACTGAAAGATTTTTAATGTTCTCACCACAAAACTAAAAGGTGAAACTAGGTGTGGTGGCACATGCCTGGCTGAGGCAAGAGAATTGCTATGAGTTCGAGGGCAGCCTAAACTACATAGTGAATTCAAGGGCAGCCTCAACTACATGGGAGACCCTGTCTCAAAAAAGCCAAAACAAAACAAAACTAAGTGGTGAGATGACGGGTATGTTAATTAACTTGATTGAACATTTCTATAAAGTTCACGTAGATCAAAACACATTGTACACCAAAAATATACAATTATTTGTTAATTAAAAATGAAGTAAGTGCCTGCCTGGCAAGCACAAGGTCATGAGTTCAATTCCCATAACAGAAAAAAAAAAATCCCAAAAATGAATTAATTTAAAAACCAAACTACAATTCCAATATCTCAACTAAAAAATTTAACAGTAATTTCAGAGTTCAAATTTTTCTTTTTGTCAATATTTTTTTAAATCATGATCTATATTATTACATGACTTTCAAAATGGCAAAAATCCAACATAATGACAATATTCATGCCTTGCTTGACATTCTTGAACATTTTGTTTTTAGGTGCTGAGGACTGAACCCAGGGTCCTTTTTATTTTGTTACAGAACACAGTATACTTTCTCAGTGATAAAGCCAGCTGAATCAGATATGAACTGACCTAGCAGCCGTTGTTTTTCTCTTGTTACAAGTAAAGGACTGAGGTTCAGAGAGATTACATTATCTTGCCCAGGGTTATGTAGATCAAAAGTAGAGAGTTGAAATTTAATTCGGGCCTGGTGTTTCAATGCACTAATTCTTTCTACACTATACCACTTTTTCTCCAGTAGAAACAGAGTACAGAATCTTCGAAGAGAAGCCAATAGTTTAGGATTAAGAAAAAAACAAATAACATCTTACAATAAGTAATAGTGAACTGTAGAATATATTCTTTTTTTGTTTTTGTTTTTGGTGTTTTTTGGGGACATAAAATCTACCATTCTAATCTTTTTTTGGGGGGGGTCTTTTTGAGACAGGGTCTCACTATGCAGTTCAGGCTGGCCTTGAGTTCACCCTGTAACCCAGGTTGGTCTTGAACTTAACACGATACTCCTGCCTCAGCCTCCCAAGTGCTGGGGGATTCTAGGTGTGTGCCACCACACCCAGCTTCCTAATCATTTCTAAGTTTACCATTCTGTGAAATTCACGTTGCTGTACAGCCATGATGGCCATTTACCTTTTCATCTTGTAAAATTTAAACTACTTTGTACCCATGAAATTGTAACTCTAGGCCTCTCTCCCTAGCCCTGGTAACCACTGTTCAACTCTCCTTCCATAAAATTTTACTACTCTAGTGCTTTATGTTTGCTTTGTTACATTGAACATAATGCCTCTTTTTTGTTTGTCTTTGTGTCTGGCTTGTTTCATGGAGCATAATGCCTCTTTTCTGTTTGTTTGGCTTTTATTTTATTTCGGTTAGTTTTGTTTGTTTTTATTTTTCTGACACAAGGTCTCACTATGTAGTTCAGGCTGTCCTTGAACTTGTGGTGCTCCTGCTCCGCCTTCCAAGTACTGAGTTTACAGGCCTGTGTCCCCATGTGCTTCAGCACTATGTCTTTAATTTCATTCATGTGGTAGCATGTGTTAGAATTTCCTTCTTTTTAAGGCTGCATAATATATCACATTTTTGTTTATCTGTCGACACCTGAACTGCTTCCACTTTTTAGCTACTGATGCTACCACAAAGATGGGCGCACATGCAACCTTTAGAATCCCTGCTTTCTGTTCTTCTAGGTACATACTCAGACATGAAAATGCTGGGTCATACACTTTTTTTTTTAATTTAAGAGAAAAAAGACACATATAAGAAAGGCAAAAGAGACAAACGACAACAGCAAATCCACAACAGTAACATTATAGGTTTACAGAACAAGATGATAGGAACTTGACAATGGTTGCAATATTGCGTATGTTACCTTCAACACGGTTCTTTACATTAACAGATATAGACATGTAAAATTGATCTAATCATATGAGTATTAACTGATCTTTCTCAATAACTAATACATTGAGCAGTATAGATATTTTAGTTATCTTACATACACGTATATACAGATTTATGTCTTTTTCCTCTTCCCTTCTTTCCTGCTTTTCCTTTTTTTTTTTTTTTTTTTTTTTTTTTTTTTTTTTTTTTTTTTTTTTTTTTTTTTTTTTTTTTTTTTTTTTTTTTTTTTTTTTTTTTTTTTTTTTTGTCTTTTTGAGGCAGGGTCTCACTATGCAGTTCAGGTTGGCCTTGAACTCACTTTGTAGCCCAAGCTGGTCTCGAACTCTCACCAATCCTCCTGCCTCAGTCTCCCAAGTGCTGGGATTATAGGTGTGCAAAGTGTCACTGGCATCGCAGGCCACTACAGGCCTAGGCCAAGACCAGTAGCATATACTTTTTTTAAAAAAGACATTTATTTGCTTTGTACTCTTTAAGCTATCAAGCATGAATCATTTTATGAAAACCGTGTACCAGGTGTGGTGGCGTACACCTTTAATCCCAGCACTCAGGAGGCTGAGGTAGGAGAAGCGTTGTGAGTTCCAGGCTGGCTTAGGCTACAAAATGAGTGCAGACTGGCCTGAACTACATAGTGCGACCCTGTCTCAAAAAACTAGGGCTTCAAGTTTGGCTCAGTGGCTTAAGTGCTTGCCTGGCAAGCACAAGGTTGTGAGTTTGATCCCTGGTGCCACAAAAAAAGAAAGAAAGAAAGAAAGAAAACAATGTCATTTTCTTTAACAAAAATTAAAAATTGGGGCCAGGGATTTACCTCAGGGGCACAAGCACCTACCTGGCAAGCACAAGGTCATGAGTTCGGTCCCCAGCCCCCCCCCAAAAAAAACTAAACAAAATAAAAAGTATTTATTACCTAAAAAAATTAATGGCTTTATATGCACTATACTGAAGACCAGATTTTCCATGCCTTAAGAGACTTAAATTTCTTTATTCAGTAAACTATGTTTAGTATCAGTTTTGTACGTGACACTATTAAAGTTTTCCATACTATAAGGGAGGAAAAAAAGCTCAACTTTCTTAATAAGTCAAAGGCCAACTTGCTAAACAAGGACCCAGTTCACAAAGAAAATCAAGAGAAATTTGAACATGAAGAGAAAGAGTAAAAGAGATGTTAACAAAGCCAAGTAATTGAATCAGGCGCAAAGTTGCTTAGGTAAATAGCACACAGATTGGTCTAGAAAACACTCCAATTGCAAAAGAGTGGCAGAAAAAGTCTAGGGAGGAGGCTCTATAAGGATAAAAAGCAGATTAGTGGTTGCCTGGAGCTGGTAGTAGAAACAGAGTGACTGGAAACCAAAGAGAGATTTGGGGGCAAAAATAAAATGTCTTAAAACTCATTTATGATTACAGTTGTAACTTGGTTAATTTATTAAAAATTGCTGGATCACATACTTTAAATGGATGAATTTTCTGCCACGTAAATCATTCTTCAATAGAGCTGATTTTAAAAAAGAAAATCCACAGAGATAAGTACATAAACCTTGGAGACACTGTATTATTCCCAAACTCAAAGGAGCCCTGTCCTCTCTCCGAATCCATTAGCATGACTGAAGCCTGGGGTGCCTGGCCGCCTGGAATAAAGGCTAGACAGGCTTGGGCTTTGAAGAAGAGGAGATACGGGGGAAGTGAGGCACCGCTCTTACCCAGGAGGTGCTTGCTTACTGAACTGGGTTCAGTTCAAAGCAACTGAAGATTATTAGGAAGAAGCAGGACAAGGCCAGATACGGTGAGCATCTTAACAGAAGCGCACATGCAGTGCTACAAAGGCTATTAAAAGGGAAATGCACTCCCTGCTGTGAGCTGCTCCAGAAAGGCCTTCTGAGGGAGGTTCTATTTATGAGCTGGTCCCGTCATGGGAATATTAATGTCTGCAACGGTGAGAGGGCTTGGGGAGACGGGGACTTGGCATGGACACGCGCATCCTGGACGTGTGCATCCTGGACACGCAAGGCCAGCAGCGGGGCCTGTGAACAAAGGCTTGATTGTGAAAAGGTCACGATCAAAGCACCAACAGGCATCACACGACTGCATGGAATCACATGAATCAGGCACAAGGTTGCCCTTAGTGCTTTACCTAATGAGGAGGGGTTTAAAGTTGCTGAGCAGGGCAGTGGGCTGACGAAAGCTATGGCTCAGGAAGACATTCTGGTAACGCAGAAGTTTTCTCCTACACACCCTCTACCTAACATTTTACAGATAAGCGATTCACCAAAATAGCCAGTGTACATCATATGAGACACTGACTGATACCCTTGGTAAGATGAGTATTTCTGGCCAGCAGTTCCTCGCTGATACACCTGTGCACTTCTGCTCAACATTGAGCTGTCTGTACTAGGAGTCAAGCTCGTCTGTTCCCAAATCTATCTTTGCTAACTGTATTTTATTTATATGTTAGTTATTACATAAGCCAATGAAATATGACTGGAGAGACAGACACAGAGACAGAAAGTCAGAGATACTGACATCCTTTTTTTTGTTTGTTTTTTTGCTTTTTTTTTTTTTTTTTTTTTTTTTTTTTTTTTTTTTTTTTTTTTTTTTGCTGTACCGGGGATTGAACTCACAACCTCGTGCCTGTTAGACAGGCGCTTAAGTCACTGAGCCAAACTCCCAGCCCTGGTTTCTTTGAGGCAGGGTCGCACTGTGTAGCTCTGGCCGGCCTTGCGCTCGCGTTGTAGCCCAAGCCGGCCTCGAACTCACAACGCTCCTCCTACCTCAGCCTCCTAAGTGCTGGGATTAACAGCGTGCACCACCAAGCCGGCTGATACTGACATTCTTAAGAAGTGACACTGAATGGTTTGAGAGACCTCAATGAAGGTGAGAAACTACAAGAAGCTGCAGTAACTATAAAAGATTAAAAAAAATCTGTAAACAGGCAAGAAGATTCTGTACACAATCTTAAAAGTATGTTTTTGCTCAGGTTTGTTTTTTTTTTAAACCTTAAAACTGGAAATCATACACGTATTCCCAGTGTAAAAGGATGGAAGGAACTTCAATCAACAGGCCCACTCTAAAAAAATGTGTTTGGGGCTGAGGATTTAGCTCAGGACTGGGGATTTAGCTCAATGGCTTAAGCACCTGCCTGGCAGGTGTGAGGTTGTGAGTTCAATCCCTGGTACTAAAAAACAAACAAACAAACAAACAGAAAGAAAAAAATGCATTTTCCCTATAAATCAGTGGATGAGCACATATTTGCATACTTTAGATGAAAATACAATGTTTAAAATATGTATGTTTCTTTTCTTTAGGATTCCTGATTTAACCATCTTTTCCAATTAATCGGCCCAAGATAGTCCCAGTCACACAGGGTAAAAGTAAGTATTAACCAATATTAACTACCAACTCAAATCAGGCAGCTACTGTGCTTTAGGTAAGAGACTCTGTTTTGGGTAGGGTCTGGGGAACCCAAAGGGAATCAAAATAAAGTGGACAGATGTGCATTCTTCAGATGATTACATGAAGGAAAATGAAGCTAGCAAAGATAACACCAGAATTTATCTGGGTGACAAAAATGTCATTTGAGCTAGCACAAATTCAGATGCCAGAGGAAGTAGTTAAGCAACTTGCAACAAGTTTGTTTTGTTTAGACATGCTGAGAACATAATGTAAAAGCCATGAGAACAGGGACTTCAATTGTGTGGTTAGTTGCTATATCGCTTGTGTCCAGAAAGATGCTGAAACATAGTAGACATCAAATATTTATTGAATGAATACGGAAACCAAACACTCACGAGACATTTTCAGTAACACACAAATGCACAATGTTTCTGGCACCAGAGATGCAGGTTTGGGAGTCATGGGGGACCGTGTCCATTTTATAACGCTAGGGTCTGGAGTAGTGTAGGGTAGGATACTAGACAAAACACCCAAGAAAATGTCTTCGACCTTAAAGTCAACATTTTCAGGGTTGGGAAGGATGTTAATGAAGATTTTCTGATTCTACTACACTGCAGTGGCACCATGAACAACTCACTTAATCCAGAATGAAGACTGCTTTGGTCCTAACATGAATTCTTTACTTCTACAACAGCGGTGCCTCAGTTCATAAACTTAATTCACTCCGTGATCCTGGAGAAGATGGCTACTGCTGTGCCCATCACCCAGTGTGGGGTTGGCAAAGGGAAGCAAAATTTTGCCCAATGCTTCTGTTTGCAAACAGAAACACTCGTGAACTGAGGCACCACTGTACATTTATTTCTGAGTTTCTGGAATTATTAGTGCATTCTTTCATATATTGTCAAAACCTGGTCCTGATTTTTTTTTTTTCTTTGTACCAGGGATCAAACTCACAACCTTGCACTTGCCAGGCAGGCACTTGTGCCGCTGAGTTAAACCCCCAGCCCCAAGTCCTAATTTTACTGCCCAAATCAAAACGGAAGAATTTAATTTTAACCAAAAAGGAACTGGCTGATAAAATACAAGTTATGCTAGTTTCATGTGTTCATGTTTTTGTTGTTGTTTTTGGTTTTGGAGGGGTTGTTTGTTGAGACAAGGACTCACTATATAGCCCAGGCTGGCCTCTAACTTTTGGCGATTCTTCTGTCTCAGCCTCCTGAGTGCTAGAATTACAAGCGTGTGCCACCATGCCCGGCAAGTGATGGCAAAAAAAAATATGTCATCTTAAAAAAGCAAAGCTTAGTGAAGCTTAAAAAAGCAAAGCTTTATTTATAACTGCCAAAACTTAGAAGCCACCGAGATGTCTTTCAGTACGTGAATGGCTACCCTGTGGTACTTTCAAACAACCAAGTATTACTCAGTCCTAAAAAGAAATTAGCTATCAAGACATTAGACGATATGGAGAAACTTTAAATGCACACTACTAAATGAAACAAATCAATCTGAGAAGGCTACATACTATATGATTCCAAGCATATGGCATTCTGGTAAAGGTGAAACTATGGTGACGGTAGAAAATGTAGTCGTTGCCAGGTGTTAGAAGAAGCAGAGCACAGAGAACTTTTAGGGCAGTAAAACTACTTTGTATGATACTACAACAGTGGACACACATCATTCCAAATTGGTTCAAACTTACACTATGTACAACACCAGAAGCGAACCCTAATATAAATTATAGACTTTGGGTAATTACTTAGTTACTTTTTCATTGCTTGGACAAAATACCTGACACGCAAAAGTTAAAGGAGGGAATGTTTATTTTAACTCACGGTTTGCACAGGTTTCAGCCCACAGTCAGCGGGCTCCGAGGCAGGGCACATGGGAGAGGCATGGGTGAGAAGAGACAGTCCTGGCAGGGCAGGAAGGAGGCGGCAGCAGTGAGCCTTCCTTTCCCTTTAACCCCACCTAGGTTACAAACCTGTGGAATGGCGTCACCACCCAGGGCGGGCCTTCCTACTCTCCACACCCAGCAATATGCTAAACCAATCCGCGGATTAATTTAGTTATCACACACACTTCATCCTCATGCACACACCCTAAATTCAGCCACCTCCAGAAATCCCCACTTGTGAGCACATGAGGCTCTAGGGGCGATAACAACGTAATAATGCAAGTCCATTGATTGTAACAAATGTACCAATGAGGGACCCTGGCAAAGGGGCAGGCTATGGAAAGGTAGGAGGCATGTGCGATCTTTGGACCTGCTTCTCAATTCTGCTGTGAATCTAAAACTACTCTAAAATAATAAAAGACCTTCAAACAATTTTTGAGAGAAAAAAAAAAAAGAAAACAAAGTTTGAAGAGTCTGAGCAAGGTGCCCTAGAGTCTAAGGCAAGTAGATTTTTAAATTTTGGTTTTGCCACCTTCTTGGTTGTTTGTTTTTGGTTTTCAGTTTTCTGAGACAGGGTCTCACTGTGTAGTTCAGGCTGGCCTCACACTCGTGGGGTTTCTCCTGCCTCTGCTTCCTAAGTGCTGGGGTTACAGGTGTGCACCACCACAGCCAGGTACAGTTTTTGCCATATCCTGAACTAGGAGATTCTCTAAACAAAGATAATTTAAGGGAAACACCACATTTTTTTTTAAATCTACATTTCTAGTTCTTAGTTCTTTATACAGTTGTACCTCAGTATCTGAGGAGACTTGGTTCCAAGATCCCCTGTAGATACAAAATCTTCTGATGCCTAGGTATCATATATATAATGGCATACTACTAGAATATAGCCTGTGCACATCCTCTTGTATATTTAAGGTCACTTCTAGATTTCTTAAAATTCCTAGTATAAATGGCATGTAAGTAATTATATTGATATTTTATTGTTTAGGGAATCATGACAAGAAAAGAAGTGTGTACATGTTAGTACAGGCACAATTTTTCCCTAAATATTTTTGAACTGAGGTTGGCTGGATTCACAGATACAGAACTTGCCAATGTGGAGGATCAACTGTGTCATTTCATTTAATTATTATACCTTTCTGAGACAAATGCGATAAACTCCAACCTACAGATAAAGATGCAAGCTCAGAGAGGCCAAGCAGCTTGTCCAAAGTCACACACGATGGAGACAAGAAGATTCTTAGCATCATGTAGCCAATTCTGACTGAAAAAGAGAGAGAGACAGAGAGAGAGAGAGAGAGAGAGAGGTTCCTTGAGACGCCAAGGCAAGTGCACAGGCTGCTGTTGATGCACTCAGGTACACGTGACCACACGTCTAAAAACGGAAAAGAGGCCACATAGCCTTGGGTGCACAGGAGGCTGGCAAAACCTTATAAGAAAATGGTCTGGGGAGTAATACTGAGAAGGAACCAGGGTGGTTTACAGTGGTAGGAATCAAAGCTACTCTCTCAGCTTTGATTTTATTTCTGTCTCTTTTCAGGCATATATATCCCAAAAGATCTCTTTCTTGCAAAGTGTAGATCAACACTTAGTGAGCGCAAACTAAAGACCAAGGAAACCATCAAAAGAGCTTACATTTCCTGGCCCAGGGAAATGCATCCTCAAACACTGAAATAACTCGTGAATGTAGTTATGAACTGCTATTAATAGCCACTGAAAAATGAAGAAACAAGTGCCAGAGAGACAGAAACCAGAATGAGGAGGCCCTTTATGGAACATTACAAATGA
>RJWM01011081.1:27341-56703 GCA_004363535.1 Dasyprocta punctata | reverse complement strand
TCGGCTCCCTCCCCGCTGCACCCGCTCCTGCCCCTGCCCCGCGGGGGCCCAGCCCAGCCCCCCATCCTCCCACCCCCGGACAGGTGGAGGCGGCTGGCCCCTCGGGTGGAGAGAGCCGCCGCCCCCCACGCCTGCTGGGGCAGGGATGTGGAGCCACTGGCGGCCCCAACCCGGGCCCCAGGGGTGGGGACAGCAAAGGTTTGCGCGTGCGCGTGCGCGTGCGGGATTAGTCTGGAGCACGTGGCCGGGAACCCCGTCGCCCACCTACCTCTTCCCGCCGCTTTCTGAAGCATGGGGCGTGCTCTTGGCAAGGCGTGATCAAAAATCCGGTGAGTGGCGCTGCCCACCACCATGCGCCAGAAAGGCCGCTGGGAAACTCAGGACGCTGCGGCCTCACCCTCGCCCACCGCACCAGGCACCACTTCCGGCTCTTCCCCAGGGTCACGGGGACCTTTGCCAAACGACCTTGAAAGGTCAACGAATTTTGTGAATCCAGGACATTGAGGCAGCCCCACTCGGGAGAGACCCTCAGGAAAGAGGGCTCCGGAGCTGCTGCGGGGAGCAGGCGGCTGCTGGGATGCGTGCGTTCCACGGAAGAGAAGGGTTTTGAGGCGGCTTCGCAGCCCTGCGTCTTCTTCTGTATTAGAGTTTTAAAAATGCAAACATAGCCGGGCGTGGCGGCACACGCCTTTGATCCCAGCACTCCGGAGGCTGAGGCAGGAAGATCGTTGTGAGTTTCAGACCAGCCTGAGCTACAAAGTGAATTCAAGGCCAGCCTGAACTGCCTCGTGAGATCCTGTCTCAAAAAATAGGGCCTGGGATTTAGCTCAGTGGCTTAAGCACCTCCCTGGCAGGTGCGAGGTTGTGAGTTCTATCCCCAGTACCAATAAATAAATAAATAAATAAGTAAAGAAATGAAATGCAAATGTCCGCCGTACCATTTGATTATATCTCGTGTGAGGCACAGATACGCCTGGGAACCCGAGCAGCTGCCCGTAGTGTAACAGCTCCGCGGGAGGAACTAGTGGGCGGGAAGTCTGAAAAGCTCTTTGGGTGGCCAGTGACAGGGGAGACAGCGGGGCACCCTAATCGGTGCGGGGTGCAGCCCGGCCCAGCTTCCCCCAGCAGGCGGGTGCCCGTGGTGCTCAGCTCCCAGTGGGTAGGCTGAGGCGCCACCGTCTCCTCTGCGTCTCTCCCCCGTGGCGGCGCAGCTGGGTTTTCCTGCACGAGAAGGCGTACCAAGTGCGCGACACGGCCATCGAGTCCTCGGTGGTGACCAAGGTGAAGGGCTTCGGACGCTACGCCAACCGAGTCGTGGACGTGTCCGACTACGTCACCCCGCCCCAGGTAGGGCTGCCCCACCCCGCGACTTGCGGACGCCCACATCTGGGAGGGCGGGAGCGGGGGCCCGGCGGGGATGAGCCTCCTGACCTGGACCCGGGCGTCCGGGGTGCGGGTGTGGACGGGACGCCGGGGCCTCCCCACCCGCCAGCGCCAGCGCCAGCATTGGGAGGCACCAAGAGGGCGGCGTCTGCCCTCTGCTCCTCTGCTCCTCTGTCCCCCGGCAGCCCGGCCGCTCGGCCTTTCCGCGCATGCCTGTGGAGAGCCGGTGGGGGGCGCCTTCCTGTCGAGGGGACTTTGGCTCCCTTCTCCTCCCCCCAGGGCACCTCCGTCTTCGTCATCATCACCAAGATGATCGTCACCGAGAACCAGATGCAGGGCTTCTGCCCAGAGGTGCGGCGGGGCCGGGCAGGTGCTGGCGGCGGGCGTGGGCCGCGCCCTGGGCAGCCACGGGGCTGAGGTCCCCTGTGCCCTGTCACCCGCAGAGCGAGGAGAAGTTCCGCTGCGTGGACGACAGCCAGTGCGGGCCAGGGCGCTTCGCGGGCGGGGGTGAGCGTGGCCCCGGGACAGTGGGCCCCGGGGGGAGGCGCCCTCAGGGCCGGGAGACCCCCGCTCTGCACAGTTCTGCCCACATCTACAGAAGTGCCAGGCCCGGCGGCATTCGCGGTGTCCCGGTCCCCACACAGTGCCGTTAAGGGTAGGGGGCCGCAGGTGCCGTCGAGGAGGGACAGTGTGGATACCGAGGGGGTGGCCCTGGAGATCAGGACCTGGCCAGCCCCGGGCCCTGGGGTGGGGTGGCCCTGGGAAGCAGAGGGAGGTGGTGGCGGGGGGCAGCGGCCACCCAGGCGGGGTCCCCTCGTGTCCCCTCCCAGGCATCCTCACCGGACGCTGCGTGAACGCCAGCTCCGAGCTGCGCGCCTGCGAGGTCCAGGGCTGGTGTCCCACGGAGGTGGACACGGTGGAGAGGTACGGCCCCAGCCCCGCACCCCGAGTGTCTGCGGCTGTCGGGGCTCCCCGCACCCCGCCCAGCCTCCCAAGCGCTGAGCCCCCGTGCTGTCCACAGGCCCATCATGGCGGAGGCCGAGAACTTCACCATCTTCATCAAGAACAGCATTCGCTTCCCGCTCTTCAACTTCGAGAAGTGAGTCCTCGCCTCCGCCCTGCGCCCCCTTCTCCTGGCCGGCGCCACCTCCCAGGCTGCTGGCCCTGGGGACATCAGAGGGGACGGGGCTGTGGGGTGGATGGCGAGTGTCCCCGTGGGCCCGCGGCCTTCTGAGGGCGGAGGGGACCATGGGTGTGACCGTCCCCGCCGCGCTGACCCCGCCCCTCCTCCTCGCAGGGGAAACCTCCTGCCCAACCTGACGGCCAGCGACATGAAGACCTGCCGCTTCCACCCCGAGAGGGCCCCCTTCTGCCCCATCCTGCGCGTGGGGGACGTGGTCCGGTTCGCAGGACAGGACTTCGCCAAGCTGGCCGGCACAGTGAGCCCGAGACCCCGCCTCCACCTCCCGCCTTGAAGGGGTGGGGGGGACAGATCCCAGGCCACAAGTCAGCGACGCCCCACAGTGCACCCCGGCTCACACCCGGACCCTCGCTTCCCGCAGGGCGGGGTCCTGGGCATCAAGATCGGCTGGGTGTGCGACCTGGACAAGGCGTGGGACCAGTGCATCCCCAAATACTCCTTCACGCGGCTCGACGGGGTCTCGGAGAAGAGCAGCGTCTCCCCCGGCTACAACTTCAGGTAAATCCCAGGCGGGGGCAGGGCGAAGCTCTCCCCTCTCGCCGGGGTTGGAGGGGCACCGGGGTGCCCGGGTCCCCTGAGCGAGGCTCCTGTCCCCCCCCGCCCCGCCTTCGCCCCGTGCCTGCTCTCAGCACTGGTCCCTCCAGACCCACGCCAGAGTCAGAACCAGGCACTTTCTGGCTCCCCAAGGTGAAGGCTGTAGTGGGGATCATCTTACAGGCGGTGGTGTCGCGTTTCTGCCCAAAACCAGAAAATGTCATGAGTCACTAGGGACAATGACAGTGATCGCTTGTTCTTCTTCGATGCCTTTCCAAAGAGGAACGGAAACCGGTCTCCAGATATAACCTAACTCAGCTTCCCGACGACCTTGGGGCTTCGGGGTGGTTTTTTCCCTTTGGTAGGAAAGGAGAGAGGGGAACACGGGATAAACTGTTGGAATAGCCAAAAGCCTTGACCAGCCCTCAGCCGCCACCGTTCCCGGGCCCCTGGCCATCTCCCTCTCCTCAGTGCCATCTGAGACTCCCAAGGTCTCGGGCCGGACCCTTGACGATATCACAGCGTTACACGCTAAGGTGGCGACAAGTCTAAAGCGATCGAGCGTGCCTGGAGAAAATACCTGTGAGAATATGTTTGTGACACGTTCAAAGAATCACTAACTCAAATGTCCTCTGTTAGCTGGGCGTGGTGGTGCACGCCTGTTACCCCAGCATTTAGGAGGCTGAGGCAGGAGAATCGCCGCAAACTTGAGGCCAGCCTGGGCTACATAGTGAGTTCAAGACCAGCCTAGACTACACAGCAAGACCCTGTCTCAGAAAACAAACAAACAAATAAGAAAATCAAATTTCCTTTGTGGAAATTTTTTTATCTCCAATATAATAGCATACATATGCCAAAAACCACACCTTTTTTTTACCTTAATGTATAAGCTTTAAATTACAGTTACCCCCTCCATTAAACTTTGTCATATATATATATATATATATATATATATATATATATTCATTCTTTTTGGAAAGAAGAATTTTAAAAAATTGAAATTGCTTTCATAATCAACTCCAGAGTTTTAAAAACCATAGGAAACAACACATATTTTAAAGTAGGTTAAAAATACCGTTCGGCTCTCTGGCAGAAATCGGCATATTTCTTCAGTCAGTACATCTCACTGACATCAATACAAAGGATATTTGTGTGGAGGCCGAGAATAGCAGCGTATTAATCAGTCCTCATAATCCGACGCGGAAGCTCTGGCCCTCGAGAGTGGTCCCGTCCCCCGTGGCCGCCGCCCGGGGCAGGAGTGCTGCGTGGGCCGGATGTCTTCCGCTGTCTGCCGCTTTCAGAGCGGCGGCTTTCGCTGCGAGACCTGCCGTGGAGGTCTTGCCTCTGCTTATGTCTCACGCCCCGGCCACCCTCCCCGACTTGGGCCCAGCAGAGCGGGACACACGGACCTCACTCTCAAAGCCCTGGCGGGCGCGGGTCTCCCAAGACACACCGGCATGACTCTGGCCATCTGGGGGGAGCAGCACCCCTTAGCACCCCAACTGACTGCCTCCTCTCTCACCCAAGCCTCCGGAGCAGCGCACAGAGGACCCCAGGTGACCAAGTGACTCAACAGGTCTCCGGAGGGCCCGAGGAGTCACACAGGCCGGGCAGCTGAGGCCCCCACCACGCAGGGGCACTGAGCAAGCTCCCCCAACTCTCTCCCCTTGGGTGCCCAGCCTCTCTCTACCCTCACACCATGGCCTGTGTACTGAGGCTGAACTCAGATAAGAGAAAAGGAGCCCGCCTCGTGATTCTACCACTCCAGAGGCTGAGGCAGGAAAATCTCCACCCATTTGAGGCCAGCCTGAGATCCTGTCCCAAAACCAAAAAAGAGAGAAAAAGGGCCCACGAAGCCAGACAGGGCACACAGCGTGTTATCGTAGGTCGTGGTTAGAACCTCGAGAAGCCGCAGGTGCATTGTGGGTGCTCCGGCGAGGGGTTCCTCACCTGCCCACCAGTGTGGACACCTACGGGTGAGGAATGGGAGCGCACAGAGGCCAGTCGGCTCCGCCAGGTCCCAGACCCGTGAACCGGAAGACGGGAGCAGCTGTCTTTCCTTGGATGGTCTCCTCCCCGGCCCAGAAGGCTAGGGACGAAAACTCACACTCGGTAACTCAGGAAAACGGAGCCCTGTGGGTGACACCCTGCTGAAAATCAGAGTCTGCTTCCGGGGAGGCTGCCGGACCAGCTGACGCTGGAGGCCCATCCCTGCCCGGCCCTGCGTCCTCCAGATATGCATGTCCGCCTCCCTCCAGAGCCCAGACCGTCCGCAGCCTGCGCAGTGGAGGGTGCGATTCCACAGCCGAGATTCAGCCTTGTTTTAAGCTGCAGACTCGATACCCAGAGGCGGGAGAGATTCTCATTTCCATCGCTAATCACTCCCGCGGCTCCACGCCAAGCGCTCCTCCCCGCCCTCGCCTCCGTGTGGAGCTGTGTCCTGCAGGAGGGAAACGCTGAGGAAACTCGGCCTGGCCTGGGGACGCCCAGCTGGCAGCCGTCACTGTGCAAGGGGACCCGCCCGTGGTCGCCGGTCCGAGCGGCACCGGCAGTCACTGGGTTCCAGCTCCCACACCCGCCTCTCTGGGCCCCAGCCCCGGACCAAGGGCCGCTCCACGTGGTGGCCTGGCCGTCGGCGGGCTGCTCCGGGTATGGGCAAGGCGACCTCACAGTGACCAAAACGCTTCTCTCTTCGATTCCCCCCGAGATGCTCGTCCTCTCCACCTCAGTGAACCTCTGATCCTGTGATCTAAAGGTTTTCACTCTTCTCTATCTGAAAATCGGTGATGTTTGCCTTTTACAACTAGGGCTATTCCAGGGAACACTTTCCCTTACTACTTTTTGGGGGTTTTGTTTGTTTGTTGAGGCAAGATCTGGCATGTAACTCAGGCTGGCCTTGAACTCATTGTGTAGCCCTGGTTGGCTTTGAACTTGCAGGGATCCTCCTGCCTCAGCCTCCAGGGTGCTGGATGACAGACAGCTGTGAGCCTCCACACCCAGCTTATTTGCTATTTTCTGACTCCTCTTTCTGAGCACAGAGACGACAGCGGGTGGGGTCACGGGGTTCGCGGTGGACAGCGTGTAGCATTTCTGAAAATCAGCGCCGGTGTGAATTCCCAGGGAAGCAGAACCGGTGACAGGCGCGGCGCCTGCAGTGCGGGCCGGGGGCTCCCAGCTCACGGGAGCCCGCGCCCATGTCAGGGACGACGCGGGGCGTGGGTGTGAGAGTGCGCACACGTGTGGGTGCGACAGGGGCGTGTCTGCGCCAGGCGAATGTGCGAGGCCGTGCGCCCGTGTGGGAGAGGGGCGGGCCAGGCGGAGAGCGCAGACAGACCCCTGCGGCCCCGTGCTCTCAGCAGCGGGGAGACGCCAGCCTCCACCATCCGGGCTTCGGAGGGGAGTCTCACACAGGGCTGCGGCCCGGCTGCAGGGCGGCCACGCGGAGAAGGGACGGTGACCGGACGGGGCCACCGCGCAGGTCCGCAGGGGCGCCGGGGTCTCCGCCCCGCCCCCTGCCTGACAGTGACGGCGGGGGCCTTCGCCCTGGAAAACGCACGCATTCACAGACCCGAGCAAAACTGATCTGATCGAGGAGCAGAGAAACGACTGGAAGGAAGCTCCTCCCCCCGCAGGACGTCACCACGCTGGGCCCGGGAGCAGCTTCGGGCCCCCAGGGCCTCTGCGGGGCTGAGGTTTCCACAGCGCCCAATGCCATGATCCCGGGACCTCTGGAAGAGGAGCCCCTGGTGACATCTGAAGCTCCCTCTCCTGTTTTTCTTTTTCTTTTGGTTTTTTGAGACAGGGTCTCACTATGTAGTCCAAGATGGCCTTGAATTCACTATGGAGCCCGGGCTGGCCTTGAACTCGCAGCAGTCCTCCTGACTCAGCCTCCCGGTAGCCGGGATGACAGGTGTGCGCCCCCCGTGCCCCACTTGGCACCCGTTTTTGACCAGACCTGCAGCCCCCGCGATGCCAGCCCACCACCTAGGGGGCGTGGAAGGCCTCTGAGACACAGCTGAGATGGTGCGGCCTAACGGGAGGCGCACACCGCCCGTCCGCCTCCTGACTTGCTTCCAAAGAAAAGGCTCCGCAGTGGCTGAGGCGCAGACCCAGCTCGGCAGGCGGGCTCCCCTCCGGAGGCTCTGCGGCGGCGTTGGATTTCCTCTCCTGGTGTCTGCGACGACGACGACGACGATGGGGAAACACTGGCTCAGATGCTCCACGCTCCTCGTAGCGGGCGCTGCCAGCGGCGGCTCCGGGTTGGAAACGCACCCGCCGCAGCTTCCCCAGCGCTGAGATCTGGAACCGGTTCCACTTCCACGCGGAGCCCAGGGCGATCGGCGCGCTCCCGCCTTCCGCACTCCTCCTGCGGCCTGGCTGCTCTCCTGCCGGCAGCCACAGGCTGGGGTTAAACCAGCGCCCCTTCCACTTGCGGGAGTGAGCGGACGCCCCTGCGGCGCGGCGGCCTGCGCGGGGCCTGAGTTCCGCCAGGCACCGAGGTCTCTGTGCGCTGTGACGCGCTGACCCCTCCAAGCCTGCGCCACTGGCCATGCTGCAGCCGGGAATCAAACTCTGGCCGCACAGCCTCTTTCGCACCCCAAGTAGGCTGGTAGGCCCCCCATTCCAGGCCAAGATCACGCCAAAGCAAGCAGCTAGCCGCGCGGCTCGTAGGTACAGCTTCTGGCTCGGGCGCTGCTCATTAATTAAGGGTACATTAGTAGTAATATGTTTTTAAAAATCAGCAATATGCCAGGTGAAGTGGCACATGCCTGGAATCTCAGCATTTGGGAAGCCGAGGCAGGAGGGTCACCATGAGTTGAAGGCCAGCCTGAACTACATAGCAAAACCCTGTCTCAAAAACTAAAGAAAAGAAACCAACAACAGCGTCTTCAATATCTACCTTTGCGACTGACTGACATGGTCCCCCTGGGCTCGTGAATACCTCTGGCTCCCGTCCCTTCTCCAGGGGAGGAGTCCCAGCCGCTCCGAAGCTGGGGCCCCACCCCGGGCTGGAGCCTGCCAGGAGGTATTTTCCTATCAGCACAGATCAGCTGTGAAAGTGTATCTCAGCTGGCAAAATACTTCCTCCAGGCAGAGCTCCACTGAGAACCGCACCTCCTTCCTGCGCAGAGAAACCCCAACTCCAGACCCAAGTTTTCCTCGCGAGCCAGGCCGGCATCCGGGAGCGTGTTGCTGTTTTTCCCGCTGTTGTCACAGTTACCGGGCTGCTCTGGGCAGGAGTTTCAGCCGCTCTGCGGGAGGCCGGATGGTTTCTAAACAGATGTCTTCGGGCTTCCAAGGGGCTGGCACGCCATGATACAAACCTTCTCTGTTCCGCAAACAGTCAGTGGCTGGGGATCGCGGTGAATGTCAGCCCCACGTGGGGACGGCCGGAGCGCCCCAGGGCTGAGGCCGTGTGGCTTCCGAGGGTCCCTGGATCCCTCGTGGAGAGGCATCCGGCAGCAGGAGGGGACCAGCCCCAGGGATCCCGCTCCCTGATCCTCACGCGCCAGGCTGTGGCTGATGCAGGGTGAGCCAGGCGGGTTCCTCGGGCCAAGGGATTTCGATTCCAGTGCAAACCTGACCCCAAACTGTTCATTCTACAACAGTCACCCTGCCTCTGTCTATGGGCTCTGTTCAACCAAACTCGCATGGAGATATTTGGGGGAATAATTGCACCCGTTCTGAACACACACAGTATGTCCTTGTCATTGTCTTGAGCCATACTTCACAGTGACTGTTTGCATAGGGTTGACACCATGTTGTAAGTAACCAGAGGTGATTTGAAGTATAGAGCAGAAGCCCTGCATGGTGGCAGGTGTCCGTGATCCCAGCACTTGCGAGGCTGAGGCAGGAGGATCACTGTGAGTCCAAGCCCAACCTGGACTACATAGTGAGACCCTGTCTCAACAAACCCCCCGCCCCGAAAAATAGGGGTTGGGGGGAGAAATACAAAGTCGGAGAGTTTGAGACTAGCCTTGACTGCACTGAGTTCAAGGCCAGCCTGGACTACATAGTGAGACCTTATCTCAACAACAACAACAACAACAAAACCCCAAAAACAAAGCCTGCAGGAGGATATGCAAATCCCACTGCATCGCACACGGACACTTGAACGTCCTTGCAGTTTGCTGTCTGTGGGGATTCATGGAGCCGGTACCCCCGGATTCCGAGAAGTGACCATATTTGTGCTTGAACAGGCCAGGAGCGCTCATGAGAAGCACACGGAGTGCAGGCCGTGGACCGGCAGACCTGTGGGATAGATTTCAGCCTTGATCACAGATGCACGGAGCCATTTACAGCGGCTTCGTCTTGTGGGCCTCAGTCTCCTCCTCTGTAAAATGGGTTGGTTAAATGTGACCAGCGTCAAGGCCCCTTCAGGCTCCTTCAGCCGAAGGCAAGGCACCATGCCTGGAGACTGGGCCGCCGAGCGCGCTCTTACTTCTGGGCCTCTCTGCCTGCTGGCGCCGCGGGGGCTTGGGCAGACGGTCACACGACAGGGGACGTCGAGGCACGCTGGCAGGAGCAGAGTGGCTGTCAGTCACAGCCCTGCATCCACGGCTGCAGCCAGAGTCTGGTCTGGAGCCAGGGTCAATGACAGATGCAGCTGTCTGTCCGTCCATCCGTCTGTCACACAAAGACACAGCTGCAGGCAAAACCAGGGCTGAGCAAGGAAGCGGGGTGGGGGTCGGTGTGCAGAGCCCCTCTCTCCTTCCTGCGACCTCTGACCTGCGATCAGCGAAGCCCCAGAAACGGTGGAGCAGCTTCCTGCGGTCCTGGGCAGGGGCCCCACTTCTGGCCGCTGCCCTCAGCCCCCTCCTCCTCCTCTTCCTGCCCGCTGTGCGGTGCTGACTCACAGGAGCCTCGAGGGGTGACAGTCGAGGCGGGCGGGGTGCTCAGTTCAGACCCTGGCTTCCTCCACACTTTTCCCCGGCCGGGACGGGGCTGCCCGGCAACAGAGCTGGAAGCCATGCATCCGCTCGCCAGCCTCCCCTTCCCCAGGGTCCCACCGCTGTCGCCACGTGGGCGCCTGGGAGCCGCCCAGTAACGGGCTGCCGGGGACTCGGGGGTCAGAAAATGACAGACGAGTCCCCCGGCAGCTGGCACCGGAGCTCGACTATGCGCCAGGCACCAAGCGATGAGCGCGTCCAGGCTGGGGGCTGCACCGTCCCCAGCCACCAAGCGGGGATGGCAGAGGCAGGGCGGCTCCCCCAGGCCCAGACCCCACGTCAAGTGCACGGTCGGGATTCGGGCCGGGCCAGGCCTGTCTCCTCGCCCCCAGCTGCGCCCTGCTGGGACACCTGCCCGGCCGGGGAACCAGGGGCTCAGCTGGGGCACACGGAGCAGGTGGGTCAGCCGAGGCCCACCGTCCAGGTCCAGGTTGTCGGCCACGGCGTGGAATGGGTGCCACACAGACCTGAGGCTCCATGCACATCAGAGGGACCCGGGGGACGTCAGGCCTCAGCCACACTGGCAGACCCTTCACCCTGATGGGTCACGTTTGCCACCTCGTGGGACAAACCTGCCCCGTGGCCAGTTCCAAGCTTCTGCCCTTCCAGCCTGCCTTTCCCTCTGACTCTAGCTACTCACAGCTAGCGTTTCCCTCCCGTTCATGTAAGCAGCGCTCAGCAGTGTCTGGCATAGTGTCTGGCCTGTGGTTAAGAAGTGCTCTAAGTACCTGTTGAATGTTGGAAGAAAGCAGGGCCGTGTGAGCTGGGCATTGAGGGATGAATAGGAGTTGAACAAGTAGGAAACAAGAGAAGAGGAGCACCACATGGGCAAAAACCTAGGCGTCTGCGTCCAGTATATCTGGCGAGTCCAGGATGGCGGGAGCTGTGATGCGGCTTCTCCAGGCCGGCATATGGTTTGGGGAAACCAACCCAGTTTCCCAGCCAACAAAACCCAAGCCAGAGAGGGGAAGCAGAACGGGAGGCGTGAGAAAAACCAAGGCCAGGCACAGTAGCTCCGCCCTTTCCGTTTTCAGACCAGGAGGCCGTGCGGAGACACAGCAGGGCCCTTCCTTTGCAGCCCGTTCCGCCTCATTCACAGCCGATGCTGCTGGGTATCCAGATCCCCCTATCAAATATAAAGGCCCCCAGCCCCAGCTGAAGAATGCGAAGGAATTAGGTAGGAATTAGACAGCAAAGAGAACCAGCGGGCTGGGTATCTCAGTCCATAGCTCATCGCTCGCTGGTAACAACTTAGCCACAGACTGCGGAAGTTATAAAACAGAGGTTCCTTGTGGCTGCGCCTGCGGGTGGAGACCCAGGCTCAGCGAGGCAAGGATCAGGGGCCCCTGTGAGCCCCTGACTGCCTCCACAGACCCCTCTCCACGTAGCCTGCTGCCTCCAGGGGCGGAGCACCCGCCGGCCCCTGCCCTTCATGGCAACGAGAGTCCAGGAGGGACCATGGCGCCTCCACAGCGCCGCCCGGGTGGGGTCTCCACCGCGGGGCTGACCGGGTTTGAATCCCAGCTTCTCGCGTGGGGAGCGAGTGAGTGTCCGGCTGCAGGCCCGGGCCAGGGCGCAGGGGTGCACTGCATGTGTCAGTGGCTTCCCTTCCCACCCAGAAGGCTGCAGAGCCTGCTGATCGGGGCGAGGCAGACACTGTTCTCTTGGGCGGCGTCCTTGGGGAGGCGGAGCTCTCGCTCTGCACATCCTCCCCGCAGAGCTCCCCGTGTTCGGTGGAGGTCAAAGTTCAGAGCAGTCGGTGACCTGCCAGGGGCGAGAGGTCAGCTCCTGAGACCCCGACCTTGAGCCCAGGCCGCAGGGCCTCCGTGTGTGGCCTCCCCCCGGGAGCATAGCGCCCGGGACTTCGCCTCGCCGTCCAGCCGTCCGCAGCCTAACTGTTCCTGTGCTCCCTGAGCCCTGCTCCACTGAGCTGCAGAGCTGGGGTTTGTAGCAGTCAGCGCCGGCCCCTCAGGCAGCTGTAACGAACAGCCCCTCACGGTAGTGAGGGAGCTGGAGTGCCCACTGCTCAGGCCGCAGTGCACTGGGGGTCAGGGTGGGGGTCCAGCCTCCCAGAGCCCCAGTGAAGCTGGGCAGGACGGAGGAGGCACGCTGTCCCAACACCTCAGCCCAGCGCGGGGCTCACTCCTACCCACTGGCCGTGGCCAGCACCAGCCCTGGGGCCCAGGCGGCGAGAAGGGGCCACAGACATGGCCCCCACGGGTGCCGAGAGAGAGGACAACTGGGACCCGGTGACCACCGGGTGTCCCCGCCACGGGGCTAGCCTGGTGCCGAGAAGCCCACCCCGGGGTCTGTGCCGGGCCTGCAGGCCCCGTGCTCCTCCCTGGGCGGCGGCGGTGGGGAGGAGGAGACCGTCCCTGCCAAGCCGGGAGGGTGGGCGGCGGGTGAGAGAATGATCGCACGCACCCTGCTCCTGCCTCTTGGAAGGCAGCGCTGGAGGAGAACCAAGCCCACTGTGAATTTTCTCCCCGTTCCTTCACACGCGCTCCCGGGATAAATTTAGACAGCGCCCGCTCCCAGCCGTAGTGCCCGGGACGCCGACCACATGCTGCAGTCCGGGTGGCAGCCTCGAGCGGGGAGGGGAGGCGTCAGGACCCCAGCCCTCGGCCCCGCCCCCGTCCCCATCCCCGACCCCTCACTGCCTGGCCCCACGCGCAGACCAGGCCCGAGGTCGCAGGGCCTCTGCACTGTGAGACCTGCTGATGCCCTTAACCCGCAGCCCCAGCACGAGGCAGGACAGCGCGGGGCCTGCGGTGCGGCTTGGGTCCTGGCTGCGGCCAGCTGCCCTCTCATCTGTGACCTGGCCCATGACCGAGGCGCGGGGTCTGTGTGGCGTTCCGATGCGACACACAGGGCGGGCAGGCATGGGGGTGCGATGGTCTCTCCTGACCTCGGGCCACCCGAAGGCCGCGGCGGAGACACCCTGACCTTCTGCTCACCCTCTTTGCTTCTTCCCAGACCTCTGTGAGATCCCCCAAGAGGCCTCCTGGCGGAATCAGGATCTTGAAGTTCATTATCTTTTTTTTTCTCTTTGCAGTCCTGGGGCTGGAACCCACGGCTTCACGCACGCAAGGCAAATGCTCTATCGTGGAGCTAATTCCCAGCCCTTCTTTTGTTCTTCCTTTGAGACAGAGTCTTGCTAAATTACCCAGGCTGGCACTGAACTCGCAATCTTCCTGCCTCGGTCTCCCAAGTAGGCTGGGAATCTCCCCCTGCCATTCCAGGTGTGAACCCGCACACCCAGCGGGGACCCCGCCGTCCTGATGGGCGTGAGCCCTGCCTGGGGTCTGTGCTGTCATCCGCCCCTGCTGCAGCTGAAGGCCCTGCTCGGCCTGGATCTGAGCCGCTCTCTGCTGCTACCCGCAGGCCTCACCAGGGAGCCGGGTGGTTCTGCCTTCTCCCTGTCCCGACCCCAGACCCAGCTCCCCGGGAACTCTCTCCTCCCCGATGGCTGGCAGCCTTCGCCGGCCACGGAGTCTCCTCGCGGGCATGCAGCTCGGCCGGGCGCACGGGACCGTCTTGCGCCCTTCCCACCCGAGGAAGCTCTGGGCCTGGGCTCCGCTTCCTCTTCTCGCAGTGACGGTGGGTGGGGCGCTGTGTCCCGGGGTGACCGGATGGGGGCGCCATTCTCAGAGGTAGATGCCCGGGCCTGGAGGAAACCAGCCAGGCTGCTGAGAGACCCCAAGCTGGGAACTCACGGACACTGCTGCCAAGTGGCTGGCAGGGGCAGGGCAGTGGAGAAGGTTCTAGAACTGGAGAAAGCCGAGGTGGTGGGACAGGGCTGCACCGCAGGCTATGACCCAGGTGGGAACTAAGCCATGGCAAAGCTCAGCAGCCTGAACACCCTGGCCGCCCTGTGCCGCTGCCCATTCACCTCATGGTGGCACTTCCTGTTGGTGGCACTTCCTGTTGGTGGCACTTCCTGTTGGCGGTACTTCCTGTTGGTGGCACTTCCTGTTAGCAGTACTTCCTGTTAGTGCTATATTTGGTGGCACTTCCGTTGGCAGTACTTCCTGTTGGTGGTACATTTGTTGGCACTTCCTGTTGATGGCACATTCAGTGGTACTTTCTGTTGGTGGCATTTCCTGTTGGTGGCACTTCCTGTTGGCAGTACTTCCTGTTGGTGCTATATTTGGTGGCACTTCTGTTGGCAGTACTTCCTGTTGATGGTACATTCAGTGGCACTTCCTGTTGGTGGCACTTCCTGCTGGTGGTACATCTGGTGGCACTTCCTGTTGATGGAACCCCTCCCTTGACTCCGGGCTTGGTAGCTCCTTAGGTCATTTTCCATCCCTGGGACAAAACACTCGTCACCTTTAACTCCAGGGAAGATGAGTTTATTTTGGCTCCTAGCTCCAGCGGATTCCGTCCATGTTTGCTTGGCTCCAAGGAAGAGAGGTGTGGGAGAGAAAGACAGCCGAGCCAGGCTGCCCAGAAGTGGCGCGAGGCCACACCTGTGACCGCCTGCAGCCAGGCCGGCCAGAGCAGTGCCAGCACGTGACTGTGCCCTCCTCAGCGCCCTTCCTGCCACCGCCTGTCCCCCAGTCTCCGCGCCACTAGGATCAGCAGTTTCAGGGAATGAGCTCTCGGCCCCGTTCCTGGAGCGGTACCTGGGGACAGATGGAGGCAGCCGGCCGCACCGCATGAGAACCGGGCTGGCCCTGCACCGTGCCGGGCTTTCCCGCCGTCTCATGTAAACACGCCCACACCACCTTCGCAAGGTGCTGGTACCAGGAGCCCAACTTCCAGCTGCAGGGCAGGAGCCCAAGAGGTGACACCGGGCACATCTGGGCCACAGTGGACCACAGGGCCGAGTGCGCTGGCCTTAGGAGCCCCAAGTCCAGCGCCCACTGACAGCAAAAGCACGGGCAGGCCCCCTCCCCCGGCATCTGCAGAAGGGCGGTGTGGACGCCCCGCCCTGCGCTCAGCACCCCCTCTGCCTGGTGAGAGCCAACGTGCCCGTGGTCGCAAGCTCCCCGCGGTTCATGGTGCCCGGTGGGTAAGCGAGAGAAGGCACAGAGGACAAGGGCTTGGGTTCGGGTAAACCTGGCGCCACGTCAGCTGGGTGACTGCGGGCCGGTTATTAACCCCTCTCTGTAAGAATACAAGCGTCACTTCGCGCCACACCTAGGGTGGCGGCCAGGTGACCTGACCCCCCAGGGGAGCCGTCCGAAAGCACTGTCACTGGTCTGCAAATGTAAACCCATTTCTTCAGCAAATGCCGACAACCAGCGTGGATCGGCCAGCATTTCCCCAGCGCTGGTCCAACCCCTGACGCCGCTGTGTCCCCAGCCCTGTGAAGCTGGATATCTGGGCTCACAGCTGGGGGCACTGGGAGGCCACACCGCTGGCCGCTGACTGGGGTGGAGCCCGGCGGGCGCCTGCAACTAGCTGGCCTGGCAGGGAGTCCTCCAAAGGGAGCACCAGCCGTGGATGGGATCGGAATCTGCCTTTCTGGCAGGTTCCCAAGGCAACGCCTGTCTGGGGGTCCCATTGCCCTCAGAGAGGACTCTCGTGGGTGTCTCCCTAAGCATCAGAAAGTGGGAGGCCGTGGGGGCTCAGCTGGGAGCCCCCAGGGGACCCACTGCCTCCTCTGGCACCCAGGTTCGCCAAGTACTACAAGATGGAGAACGGCAGCGAGTACCGCACGCTCACAAAGGCCTTCGGCATCCGCTTCGACGTGCTGGTGTATGGGAACGTGAGTGCGCGGAGGGGTTGCGTCCGTGTCCTCCCTCTCCCGAGGGTGGGCCCGCTGCTCCTCCTGAGCCCCTTCCACCGGCTCAGTCCCAGGGCTCCCCCACCCCACCGCGCCCAGCCTGCCCAGCCCGGTCTCTGTGCCTGCAGGCCGGCAAGTTCAACATCATCCCCACCATCATCAGCTCTGTGGCCGCCTTCACCTCCGTGGGAGTGGTGAGACCCCCCTCCCCTGCTCAGCCGCCCTCTCCTACTGCCCTGTAGCCCTGGGGCCAGCACCCCCAGAGCTTGGGGCCTCCTGAGACCACCTGCCCGATGTCAGGGCCTGTGAGGTGACAAAGCCCCCCGAGTCTCCACCAGAAGTGGAAGGGACAACAGGGTTTCTGTAGCAGCCAGAGCTGCCCTCGCCTGGACAGGGCACTCCCAGGGAAGGGGACACTCCCCAGGGTCCTGCTGCTTCCCCCACTGAGCCCTCTGTGCTGGGTCTTGAGGCCCCCAGGAGCTGGCAAAGAGGCTGCAAAGCCCCTCTAGTGCAGGCACGGCTCTGAGAGGAAGCCTGCCTCAGCCTCCCAGGCAGTCACAGATCACCACTCCCTGTCCTGTCCCGTGCTCCGCGACCCTGCCCCAACCCGACCCCCTTCCCCACAGCCCCTCTGAGCCCCACCTCTTCTGCAGGGGACCGTGCTGTGTGACATCATCCTCCTCAACTTCCTCAAAGGTGCAGACCAGTACAAAGCCAAGAAGTTCGAGGAGGTGAGGGGGGCCGGAGGGCCAGGTGGGGCGCTGGAGCCTGGAACCCCAGAGGCTCACGCGCCCGGCTTTGGTGACCATCTGAGGTCCTGGGGGCATCGCGTCAACATCCCCACCCGCATGGGTCACAGGATGCGCCCTGGAGCACCTGGAAAGAATGTGGGGTCCCCTGGGGCACAGGTGGGTCACACGGGCTCAGGCCACGACGCGGCCCTTCTGCCTGCAGGTGAACGAGTCCATGCTGAAGGTCCCCAACCCCCTGGACCAGGCCACCGCGGAGAAGCAGTCCACAGACTCAGGCGCCTACTCCATTGGCCACTAGGGCGGTGCCCCAGGGCTCACACACACCCTGGGTTTGGGTCTCCCCGGAGGGGACCCCACAGGGCTGGGGGCTTGGGGAGGTTTCTGCTGCTCACCCCAAAGGCCATGCGGGGACCCAGGTGTCCAGGCTCCCATTGCCCCAGCAGCGCTTCCTGCTGCAACCCCAACTCCCCATCACTCCCGCATGCCCCCCTCTGCTTCCAGGACCCCAGGGGCAGTGGCACCTGCCTGCCCCATTCCAAAGAACAGAGATAATAATGGAAGGAGGACCCACAAGGGTCTCCTGACCTCCTGTGACCCTCAGAGCAACCTGCGGGTGGATAGATACTCCTCTCCCTGTGCTGAAGACAGACGTTCTCACAGCGACAGCCACGCGTGCACGGCCGGGAAGTGAGAGGGCCAGGATTCGAACCCGGCTCTCACTCACCCCTTGCCCGCATCCAGGAGAGAAGAGTGAACCCCACCACACCCCGGCCGCCACCTTTCCTGACCACAGTCAGGTTAATAAAGAGCAAGCTTTCCCAGGAGCACGGGCCCCACTTCCAGAGGACAGGGTGGACGGGAGTGGGTCTCACCCTGACCTGGGGCGCCCGAGTTCCCAGGGGAATGGGAAGCAGGACTCTGGGGGGGGGTTTCCTTTCCCTACTCACCCAGGTGGGGGTTGCCCCTGGGCCTGGCACCCCAGCACTGTCAGGAGGGCTAGTGAGTGCTTATTTCAAACACTAGTGAAGGGCTCAGGGGCCACCCTCACCCCGGGTGGGGGGCGGTCCCAGCACAGCTGGCTGTCCCTGTCCCCCAGGACCCTAGCAGGCTGCTGGTCAGTCTTCAAAGGTGAGATGCTGTGGGGCCCTGTCTTAGTTCTCTCTCTCATTGCTGGGACAAAATACCCAGCACCCACAGTGAAGGGGAAAGGCTTATTTAGCTCACAATTTGTGGAGGTTTCAATCCGTAATCAGCTGGCTCCAAGGCAGGGTGGCGTGGCACAGGGGCAACAGTTCAAGGGCAGAAAACAACAAGGGCAAAAGCGAGGCCAGCCAGCCTCTTCTCATCCCTCATTGTAAGCAGGGAACCGCCCTGGGGCGGGTGTAGCGCTCACACCGTCTGCAGGCCCTCCTCTTGCACAGGCTCAGGATGTTTGCAGAGTGAGGACCCTGCCCCCACCCCCCAGTCACTTAAACTTCTGACCTTCTCAAATTGACACAATGAACAAAGGCCAAGGACTTGCCCTCTACACCCCAGTCTATGGGATTACAGAGTTACTTAGTTTAGCTTCTAGACTTTGCAAGTTGACACAATGTATCAACCATTGCTGGGTGGAAACTCTCCTCCTGCCCTCTGCTCTGAGCTGTGCTGTTGAACATGGGTCACTGTCCTTAGTGCCAACAGCGGCTCGCTTGTCCCTGTGGCCCCTCAGCCGGCTTACTGACACAGTCACGCACATCTTCATGCCAGCCCTGGAAGGGTGCTGCGGTTTTGTTTTTAATTCTGCCCAACAGAGACCCAAACTGACAGTGCATGGAAACCAGAGCAGGACATTAATTGATTCTTTTGCAACTCAGTATATGCTGGGCATGGTGGCATATACCTATAATCCCAGCACTCCGGAGGCTGAGGCAGGAGCATCGTTAGAGGTTTGAGAGCAGCCTGGGCTACAAAGTGAACTCAAGGCGAGCCTGAACTGCATAACAAGACTCCGTCTCAAAAAAATAAAAATAAATAAAAATAAATTTTAAAAAGCCAAAGACTTGGCATACAACCTCACTTTTGATGGCTCCCCATTGGCAAGCAGCAGACTAAATGTGTGGCAGGCAACGCCTAATCCTCCCCTCGCGCTGTGGAATAAACTGAGGCTTACATTTATCAGAACTAAGAAATAGACATAGGGCAGCTTGGACTCGAACCCAGAGTTTTACAACTCTGGAGCTTGGCTTGTTGACGACTGTGTCCTGTCTGGGAAGAATCAGGACCTTTGCTTTTTGTTTTGTTTTCTGAGTCAGGGTCTCACTAAGTAGCCCAGGCTGGTCCTGAGCTCACCGTGCAGCCCAGGCTGGCCTCAGACCCTCATCGATCTTCCCGAGCGCTGGAATTTCCGGCTGCACCACCACATGCAGGACCTGCTCTCCTTAGGCCAGAGTCGGGCAGCTTTTGCTGCAGGAAGGAATAGAAGCTCAAGGTTTTTGGCAGATTGTCATGCAGGCACCGACCGCTGGAGGTTTAGGGGGTCCTTTAGCCACCAGGCCGCAAGGGACCGCTTCACCCCCAGCCACCTCTCCTTAGCAGGCTGCAGGGCCCACGGCTGTCCAGCAAGCCTGGAAGCAGGGTCTCCTTGAGCCTTCAGGGCGCAATGGCTTCTTTACCTCCTTTGGGCAGCTTCCCTTGCCCTCCGCCGGACCTGCCGCGCTCAGCTGAGCTCCTGCACACAAAGGCCCCCGAAGCCCGGCGCCCAGCGAGCCGCCAGCCGCCTCCCGGGAGTGTTCATGGATGACCCCCTGGGCCTTTCCTGCTCTCGGGAGCATTTGCTTTGTAATCGAGAGCTTCTCCAGAGCGCAGGGCTTAAGCAGCCAGAGGAATGAATTGGCGAGGGTGGAAGTAGAGGCCCATTAACAGACAGCGCAGGGGTCTGGCCGGCCCTTCCTTCAGTCTGGGGGGGGGGGCCTGGGGCCCCTGCTTTGGGCGGGGAAGACGGGCCCAGCACTGGGGAGGGCTGGCAATGCCAGGCCCATTGCCCGCCCATGCAGGGCTCTCCTCTGCGCCTCGCCACTACCTCCTGGTCCCCAGGGCTGCCCCCTCCCTGTCCTGGGCCCTCTGCTCCCGCACCCTCAGCACACAGGGAACCTGGGAAAATGGACTTTTGCACTCCTGCAGCAGTGTGCCAGCGGTGTACACCCGATAAGCACACACACCTGCCAACTCGGACCTGACACCCAGACACGCACTCACCGTCAGCCACCCTGGGGTGCACACCCGTACATGCACCCGAGAACCAGCCATACCTGGCAGCCACACGCGTGGATATGCAGACGCACACTGCCCCGAGTATTCAGGTGTGAACACACACACTCAGCACACACCTGCACGTGCGCACAAGTATGCTGGTCTCTCCCGACCAGGGTCTGACGCGGGCAGGGCTAGGGAGGCAGCCTGTCCCCTCTCGGGGTCCCCAGGCGCCGAGCACCACCCTGATATTTCACACCAGCTCCGGAATCCACTTTCCATTTTACAAAGCTCCCCCACCCTGCACCCCACTCTGAACCCAAGCAAAGCCAGGCCCAGCGCCCCGCCACACACCCCATCGGTGTGGGTCCCCAGGTCCACACGCCCCCTCCAGGTAGCACTGCCACTCAACCTCGCAGCATATGACCCACGCAACCCTCTGGGCACCCCCAAGGTGGGGTCCTCCCCACAATGTCCCCCTCGAGCTCAGAAGAAAGGAGACTCCAGACTCCAGGCCTGCTGTGGGAAGCTTGGGTTTATGGCATGAGCCCAGCACCAGGGGCTGAGGCAGGAGGCTCCCTCCCGGGCAGGGTCTAGTAGGAGCAGATGAAGGGCAGGGTCTTGTAGCAGTAGGCGCGTCGCCAGTGGCCTCCTAGAGGGGAGAAAGCAGAGGACATCAGCGCCCCAGAAGTGCATCGTGGGCACAGTCACGCTGTGTCCTCACTGTGACTCCAGGACACAGATTCACTGCGTGTCACAGTAAAGGAGACTGAGGCTTCCTGGAGACCTCACTTGCCATCTCTGCCACCAAATGGTCACGCCCGCTGCTGAGCCCTCACAGCTGTCCCCGGGCGTCCCCACATCTGCGGCTCAAAGCTGGCGTCCCCTCGCTCAGCCGTCTCTAATTCCCACTCTCCCTCCTCCCTCGTTCACACCTGGTGCTCATATCTGCTGCTCTTACAAACCACATCTGTCACTCGCATGAGTCTCCCTGCTGGCACAGGAGCCAAGGGACACGGCTGCGCCCCTTCCCTCCTTCCCGGGTCCCCAGGTCTCCAGCCTGGGGTTCTCTGTGGAGGAGGGTGAGCCTCTGGGGCCCACGGCCAGGCAGCTCCCCGAGACAGCATCTAGAAGTCACTCCGCCCCCTTCTGGGTCCCTGCGCCCTCACCGTTGGTGCACATGGCCACACAGCAGCCATGCCCGCTCCCAGGCTGCCCTCGGGCCCAGTATCCAAAATTCCAGTGGCTGCAGTCTGTCCAGCGGAACTTCTTCCAGAACAACTAGGGCCAAGATGGGGTGGGGGGTCAGAACGAGGCGGTCCAGGCAGGCAGGGAGATCCAGGGACCCACAAACAGCCGCTCCTCAGCCCCCCTGCCAGGAGCCCTGCACCCTCAGAAGAGCAGCTGTGTGTGGTCCTGGCCACCCCGGGCCTCTTACTACCACGCAGGCGCTGATTCGAGGTGCCCAGGATGTGGTCAAGATGCTCTGCATTTCTAACAAGCTGTTGGGTAATGCTGATCCACGAACCACACCCTGAGTATCAACTACGATGTCATCTCTTCCCCCACGATCCCAGAGCCGGCCGGAGAGAAGATACCCACATTAGCGATGAAGAAACTAAGGGTCCAGGGAAGGATCGCTAAAGGATTGAGCTGAGTCTGGCATCTGTCTGCCTGCTAGAATCAGTCTCCTCACCCAGTGTTGTGCTGGGAATGTTTGGAAAGCCAGCTCTGGGGGAGGATGAGGAGATGGGAAGGAGGAAGCAGCTCTGACTTGAACCGTGCTGTTGTAGGTGGGCTGTGAAATGCCCCCCAAAAGCCCATGTGTTTAAGGCATAGTTCCCAGCCTATGGGGGGCCATTGGTAGGTGGTGGGCCCTTTAAAAGGTGGGGCCTAGTGGGAGGCAGTTAGGTCATTGGGGGTGTGGCCTTGGAGGGATAGTGGGACCTGGGCTCTTTCTCTTCTGACCTGCTTCACAGCTGCCACGCTGGGGACAGGCCTTGTGCCCTGTTGTGCCACACCACCACAGGCTAAGAGCGACATCCCAGCCTGCCTGGGCAGGGCATCCCTCAGACAGTGATGGTGAACCTTCTAGAGCTTTCCATGATACAAACAACCTGCTGCAGCACACGTGCCACCGTTCACCTCCACTGCCCTGAGACAACCAGAAAGAACTTCCTGTACCTGGACGGCGCCCACAACTTACCCAGCCCTTGAGGAAGCCTCCAATCCACACCTGGGCCTGGTTGCTCTTGCTGGCCTGCAGGAGGATGCGATAGTTGGCCCTGTAGTTGTGGATGGAGGCCAGGTTGCCTCCGTAGCACCTCTTGCAGATGTTCTGTGGAGAGAAGGCCAGGGTCAGGTCTCAGGCCCCTCTGTCCCACTCCTCCGTCCCCGGGAAGGCCCTCTGCCTCTCTCTGCAGGGTAGAACTAAGGAATCATTCCCCTTCCTCACTTCTGTTTCTTCCTGAATCGGCTCTCAGAACATCCTTGCGAAAAGCAATAATGATGGTAGCCATCACTTACTGACCAGTCACGGGATTATTCCAAAGGCCTCATCACTATTCTAAGAGATTACTCTGCATCGTGGAGTCAGCCACACACATCAGCTCCCCATCACGCTTTCAGCCAACCACGTAGCAAAAACAGCTTTTAAACTTTTGTCTTGCCAGGCATAGTGGTGAATGCCTATAATCTCAACACTTAGGAGGCTGAGGCAAGAGGGTGGTGAGTTCAAGTCCAGCCTGGGCTGCATACTAAATTTGAGACCAGCCTGAAGCATATAGGAAGTTCCTGTGTACAAAAAAAGACTTTTGTTTTCAAACCTCTCCCAAAACATGTCCAGGGCCATCTGTGCATCTGGAGCAGGCCCTGGCACATAGTGTAGACACGGTATTTGTTTAACTCATCACTTAAAGGATAAACTAGAAGAGCTATGCATGGTGGTGCACACCTTTAATCCCAGCACTTGGGAGGCTGAGGTAGGAGGAGCGTTGTGAATTCCAGGCCGGCTTGGGGTATAACGTGAGTGCAAGGCCAGCCTGAGCTACATAGTGCGACCCTGCCTCAAAAAACTAGGGCCGGGAGTTTGGCTCAGTGGCTTAAGCACCTGCCTGGCAGGCGTGAGGTTGTGAGTTCAATCCCCAGTGCCACCAAAAAAAAAAATTATGTACCATTTTGATTACACTAGGTTTTTAGCATTGCACTGGGGTGGAATCCAGGACCCTCACACTGAGCTACACCCCCAGCCCTTCTGATTTTGAGACAGGATCTTGCTAAGTGGCACAGGTAGGACCCAAACTCGTAGTCCTCTTGCCTCAGCCTCCCAAGTGCTAGGCGCGTGCCAAGCGTCCGGCCGCGTGAGGTATCGCACACCGCCCAGGGATGACGCGAGGGAAGCGGGCAGCGTGGCGGGGGTTATAGTCCGTGCTGCGCCACTTTCAGACAAACAGCTGGAGCGTTAGCACGGTTTGCTGCCCCGGGGCCTGAGGGTGCGACCCCACCGGTGAGAGGCGGAGGTGGAACCCGACCCGGGCAGCTCTGGTACCGAGGCCTCTGGTCCAAACCAGCGGCTCCCAGAGTGCACTCAACGTACATCGTCATCGTCACCGGGAGCCATGAGTGCTCACTCTCAGGCCCACCCCCACATCCTGCATCAGAAACTGGGGGTGGAGCCCCAAGCCTGTACTTTAACAAAACCTCCCGGTGATTCTGAAGTGAGCCTGAGAACCGCTCATCTAAACGGGCACACGGCAGAGGCCGAACCCGCTCTCCCCACCCCCGCTCCCCACAAGCAGCGCCTGCCACTCACCTGAGCTTGATTAAACGTTTTGGGGGTCCGCACCAGCAGGTAACGGTGGGTCCGGTGCCCCAGAGCCCCCCGGATCAGAATGGTGTCCTCCTTCCCGGGGCATGGCAGGTCTTCCTGACCCTGCAGAGCTCTCGCCTCGTCACCTGCTGTGGGAATCGCTTCCTGGCCTGGGGCTGACTCTCTCTCCTGCTCCTGGGTGCCGCCTGGGCCCCAGCACAGCGCCACCTCCCGGCTCCGCGGACAGGCCGTGCCATCCTCTGGGAAGAAGAGTTCGGGGCCATCTCACCGGAGCTCCAGCCCGCCAGGACCGCGGACAGCTCCAGCGAGCTGGGCTGTCCATGGGTGGGGGACCCTTGGGTCCGCTGCCAAGTGGACACCACGAGCGAGTATTTGGGGGCCGCGAGGACGCCTGCGTGCGAAGCTGGGTCGTCACCAGCCTTCGTCTTACAGTTCAGACCCAAGGAAGTTTCTCAGGGAGGGGTGGGGTCGGCCGAGGAGGACAGACGGTGGTCTCAGCCCCAGGACAGCAGAAACAGAAAGGGGGAGCCCAGAAAAGCGAGAGACAGGTGGGAAGGGAGGGGTGGGCATACCCAACTGGACAGCAGAGGTGACCCTGAGCAGGCCCAGGGCCAGGGCCAGGGCCAGGGACAGGCAAGGGAGCTGCAGCATGGTCTGCTCAGCCTCCAAGTGGCTCCCGGGGCCGTCGGTGTCTGGGGCGGCCCCTGGCACACAAAGTAGACGCGGCACTTGTTTAATTCACCAGTCGAGCAGGGACTCTGACGAGAGAAGGCGGAACAGTGAGCCACACAATCCCTGTGCCAGAACCCTCTCTCCTCCCTGACCGGCTCCAGCTCAGACCCCCGGAGGAGGCAGAGGTGGGGATGCCCACCGCCAGGCACCTGGGAACAGGCATCTGGGCATCTCCACACCCCCGCGTCCTCTGGGTCTGAATCCCATCCCGGGTGCCAGGGACCCGCTCACCACCTGAGAGCTGGGAGCCTCCGCACAGTACCCTGGCCCCTGAGCTCCACACACAGCCCTTATATCAGGCTTTGGGGAAGTGAGGAGGGCCAGGGAGATTGCTCCAGGCTGGGGATGGGGTCATCGAGCTGATAAAGTTTGCCCCCCACCCCCGCCCTGCTTCCCTAAATAGGAGCCACCCGGGTTGCGTGCACTTGGGGCCCCCACACACCAGGCCTTCCCTCACCCCGGCCTCAGCATTGTGACTGCCCCTGGGGTCCGAGCAGCGTCCTGAGCACAGGAGCAGGCTCCAGGGTCAGCGTCCCTGTGAGGGGCAGGGGACAAGGGTCCCCACTGTCCCCAGCTCTTCTTTACACAGGTGCATCATGTACCTTGCTTGGCCTGTCACCAACATCATCCGATCGTCGCCTTCACCCACCCCGACAGGAGTGCAGGGCCCCCACCCACAGGGGGGACCAGGCATCCAGGGGAGGAAGTGGCCCCAGGGGGCTGGGATGGCCAGGTCTTTCCACTCCAACACTCTTTCTTCTCTCCTTCCTCTGCCCCTCCTCCTCCTCCTGCTCCTCCTCCTCCTCCTCCTCCTCCTCCTCCTCCTGCTCCTCCTCCTCCTTTCTCTCCTTCTCCCTCTCATCCTTAATGTGTCAAGTCCTCTGCTGTTTCTCCTGCACTGTGAACCTAGATTGAGATTTCCCAACCTTGGCCTGTTCACCTTCGGGGCCCAGCGGAGTTAGGGGGAAACGGCCGTATGCATTGCAGAAAGCCCGCCGTGCCCCATCTCTGCCCAATAGACATCTGTAGCCCCTCCCCACTGTGAGGACCATCAGCAGTGTCTCCACACCCTTCCCAACGGCCTCGGAACATCTGGGGTGCAGATCTAGAAAGTGCCTGTGCCCACCCCCGAAGCGGTGCAGAGGCAGCGGCTGGGGTAGGAAGCTCCACGCAGATTCCCCAGCCCCCGCGTAACACCCTCCTCCCGACTGGCAGCCCCCATCCGCCACCACCCTGGGTCACGGCCGGAGTCAGGACTAGAATCAGGCAACTGAGGCGGGCACAAAGCCTGGAGACGCCCTGCAGGGTTCAGAGAGCCAGCTGAGCGTTATCGCCCCACCATCTTCCCTGAAAATCAAAATTAATGCAAAACATCCATGATGAACTCGAGGGCAAAAATTAAGCCAAGCTGCAGTGGGAGTCACGGTGGCCACAGCCGGACAAGGCCGGGTCTGTCTGCCCAGAGCTAGGGGTCTGCCAGCGGTGGGGGCTCAGCCCTGAGACCCCTGCCGGGCAGGGCATCTCAGCACCCGCCCCCCAGCCCAGCCCCCCAGCCGGGACGGCAGGGACAGAGAGCCCGTCCCCTCCCCCACTCCCGCAGGAGCCCCTCGAATGGAGAAGTGGCCCGGGGGCTGGATTGCAGAACAGCCCAGCCCTTATCTCCCGGCCAACGGCCGGAGCCTCAGCTTATCAACCTGGCGGGAGCATTGGCCAAGCCCAGGGCCCCAAATCCAGACCGCTGGATTCCAAGCTCAGGGCCCCCCAGAGGAGGGGCAGAAGGGCAGGGGGGCCCTCTCTCCCCCTGCACACTGCGGCCTGGTCCCGGGCTTCCCTCTCGAACCGGCTCCGGGGTTAGCCCCGCAGCGATGTCTCAGATCACGGAGGAGGAGGTGGCGTCTCAGGGGCCTCAAACAGGTGCCGGAGGTCACAGAGTGGTTCCACGGGTGGCTTGAAGCCGGGCTCTGACCCATCGCCCTCAGCTGGCTTCCTCCAGCCTGCCCTGGGGCCTCCCTCCTGCTCCAGCCCATGGGGTCCCTCCTGTACCCCAATGAAGACCACCGATTGAGTCCAGTGCTGTCAGTGACCACACTGATCTTGTCGAGTTTAAGACCGAGACTGACCTGGGGTGCAGCCCGGCCCAGACCCTGGGCCCCGTCACGGTCTATCCCTCCCTCCGTCCTGGGCTTGGTCCTACCGCGCCCCGTTTCCATGTCTGCCTGCGAAAGCGCAGCAAGGTCGCAGGCCTGTGCACCCCACTCCCCAAGGGACGGCGGGCGCGGGGACCTCGTGTCTGACCCCAGTCTTTGTTTGATGGGGCCAAGCGCGGTCACCGTGGATGGTGTGGCCAATGGTGTCCACACCCCCGGGGCTCCCGAGGATCTTGCCCACCATTATGCCCACAGGGGCCCAATCTCTGCCTCCTGACCGAAGGCCCAGCCCGGCCCACCCTCCCCAAGGCTGGGGTCGCCGTCTGGGAGGCAGGCATGGGAAGGCAGGGGATGCCAGGGTCCGGCGACAGCCCCGCGGCAGCATGTCAAGAGACCGGCTGGAGGCGATCCCGGGCCGGTGTGGGCCCCGGGGAAACCGGGGCAGAGCTGCGGCCCCGCACAATGAGTGAGCAGCAGGTGCCGCTGGACGGGGTTTCCACACTGCACAGCGCCCTGAGAGGGGCCCAGGGACCCCACCCTGGGGTAGGCGCGGGGCTCAGAGAGCCCAGGAGCGTCTGGGAGAGGAAGGACCCGTGTGAGTGCACAGCCGGTGTCTGGGGATGTAAGGCCGCTCAGCTCACACCATGGTGCTTGCTTTAAAAGCGGAAACTTTCTATGGATGGACAACGAGCTTGCTGGCCGGTGACCGGCAGACTGGGCAGTGCTGGAGGCTTCCAGGAAGTGGACGCGGAGCAGCGGACACAGCAGGAGCTGGACCTGAAGCCCCTTCCTGCCCTGTGAGACTGTCCAGCGGGACTGCGACCACCCAACCCCGGCACTGTCTGCAATGGGACCAATCACCTCGGGGACTGAGAGGGCGTCCAGGACGCGACAAGTCCTGGTCATCAGAGGGGTCAGGACCTGGGCACCCGCGCAGTCCTCCTGCTGGGGTGTGTCGTCCCCAGGGACCTGCCAGTTCCCTTGCACAGCAAACCAAGCACAGTTCTGTGGTGTGGTGAGGTGGTGAGTGACCAGAGACCCTTGAATACGGTCCAACATGGGCCCCTGGGTGTCCCCTGAAGGTGTACAGGGCCTGAAGATGCTGGTGGGTTTCTGATGACACCTGTGACACAGGTGCCCAGGGTCAGGTCTGTGTGGATGGAAGCCCTCGAACCCACTCTGCTGTCCGCAGAGGCTCCAGGGTGCCCTGCCGCCCATCATCCTCTGACCCCTCTGGGAGGAAGTGGGGCAGGGCTGGGGACTCGGCAGAAGCTTCCGGGGCGGGACTTCGCTACAAGGATCAAGGACCACAGGACACGGGGGTCTGTTTCAGGAAAGCAGTTTTATTGCAGGGCAGTGGTGTGAGGGGTGTGGGCAGGGGAGGGGAGGCAGCTGCCAGCGGGGCGGGCTCAGAGGAGCTCCTGCCTGGGCCGCGCTCTCAGTAGGAGCAGACATAGGCATGTCTCTTGCTGCAGTGATCTCGGCGCCAGTGACCTCCTGTGCAGACAGAATGGGGGGACACGGAGACTCAGGGTGGCCTCCCTGGGGAGCAGGTTCCCATCCCGCACACCCCAAGTCCCCCAGCCCCCCGAATCCTCATTACCCGCCTCACCTCGGGCACACAGGGTCACACATCTGCCACGGTTCTTGCCACCCCAGGGCTGCCCGGGAGCCCAGTACCCGAAGTCCCAGTGGCTTCTGTCCACCCAAAGGAAGCGTCTGCAGCGACCCTAGGGAAGGGAGAGGGAGGGATGGGCTGCAGAGGGGCTGAAGGAGGCGGATCAGGCCCGGCACTGGCCCTGCACTGGACCTGCAGCTGCTGCTGCTGCCCGCTGGATGCCCAGCCCTGAGGGATGTGGCCCTGGTCAGATGCACCCAGTGCCCTCTCCTTACCCTGCCCACGAGTCGGCCTCCAATCCAGACCTGGCGCGCGTTGAGCGCCTTGGAGGAACACTCAAGCTGGTAATTAAAGGCGAAGCTGTGGATGGACGCCAGGTTGCCCCGGTAGCATCTCTGGCACACCAGCTGCGGGCAGGGGGAAGAGGCAGGGAGGAGTGTCCACACCGGGAGTGCCAGTGACCATGGCGGGGGTCCGTGAGTCTGCGCCCTCCACACCCGAGCTCCAGTCCACAGCTCCGTGACGATGGGAGACCGGACGCTACGGGAAACCAGCCCCTCCCTCTCAGCCCAGCATCTGCAGAGACCCGGGCCTGAGCAGGGTCAGTGACTGAACAAGGACACTGGGACGCTCCACTCACCTGGGCTTGATTAAATGTCTTGGCAGACGCCACCATAACAAAACCACGGTTTTTGTATCCAGACTTGCTGAAGAATTTTACTGTGTCCTCTTCCTTAGGACACTGCACTTCTTCAGGGCCAATATCCAGCTCTGAGCTGGCCTCCACCTCCTCCTCCTCCTCGGGGTCACCTTCACTTCCACAGCCCCCTTCCTCCACCGCCTCCTCCTCCTGCATCTCCTCCTCCTGCATCTCCTCCTGCTGCATCTCCTCCTGCTGCAGCCGCATCAGCGCCCCTGCAGTGGCCTCCCTGGCGGCCCCTCCTTCTGTCTTCCCATCCCGGGCCAAGCTCTCCTCTCCCTGCAGGCTCTGAAGGCTGGACTTTTCAGTCTCTGGCAGGAGGAAGAACAAGGTCCCCGCTTGGAGCCCCTGCTCCTCCAGCACCATGGACAGCTCCCGCCATGGCCTGGCCAGCTGCCCTGGACCCCACCAGAGGAGGAGGACACTGGCACAGGGACACGGAGACCAGACTTACTGAGATGCCGGCTGGACACCGCCCCCACGAGGAGGGCCAGGAGGAGCAGGGGCTTCATCTCGGCCTTGTCCTGCAGAGGGGAAAAGCTGTCTCTCTC
>RJWM01011081.1:0-27241 GCA_004363535.1 Dasyprocta punctata | reverse complement strand
GGACAGCAGCACTGCAGGCCCAGGGAACAGAAAGCCCCTCAGTCCCCACCACCGCGGGGAGCCGAGGCCGACCCCACCGGTCACCAGAGCCAGCTGCACCCCAGGTCAGAGCGCTGAGGGCCCCTGTGCGGGTCTCCTGGTCCTGAGGAATCCCCTCGCCCAGATGCCCTGTCCAGACCCCAGGCCTTTATAGAGCCCTGGGAGGAAGTGGCCCGGGCGGCAGGGCTCCCCAGGTGATAAGAAGCCTTTCTTCACTTCCCCGCCCGGCCAGCTGCTCCCTAACGGCTGCTTCTGTCCCAATATCCCTGTGCCCACCAGAGTCTTGGCCACTGCGGCCTCTGCCCGGGGCCGTGGATCCCACAGAGGACACGCGGAGAGGGGATCTCAGCGCCCTCTCCAGGGCGGGTGAAGGGAGCCAGTGCTGCTGTGCCCTGCGGTCCCGCTGTGCCTCAGACTCGGGGAAACTTGTCCCCTGCAGGCAAATGGGTGCACACCAGGTTAGCACCACAGGGTTTCTCTGATGGGAGAGGCAGGAAACGCAAATCAGTTCAAGAGCAAAACAAAAGGTAAAAGGAAACAGCGAGCGAGACAGATCTTTGGCAAATGGAAAGGGGACCAATAGATGTGATAGATGTGGGGGGACTAAACAGAATGAAGAGGTGTCCTGTGTGCGCGCCAACTCCCCACAGAGAATGCAATGGCTGTGTCCTGTAGGCATGGGCTAACACAAATAAATAAACAAATAAATCAGCCTGCATCTGATGGGCCTCGCTCTTGGGGCCTGGATTCTCCAGCAGAAGCCCTGCTGATCACACAGGAAACTTTACAAAGCCGCGCATTGTGTGAGCGGAAAGCCAGCAACACCCTGGACACGGGCAATGTCCCGGTGGGCAGAGTGTGTCCATGTCCTGCAGGGAATGTGGCGTGGCGAGGACCAACGCTGGACTGGTGCTGCTGCCCTGGGCAGGGAGAGGCGGGGCTCAGGGGAAGGAAGCACAGTGTTAGGAGTTCGATTGACAAAAAACCAATTTCGTGTGCTGCAAACGTGCACTGCAAATGAGCACTCAGGGAAATTTGTTTGCTTGCTTTTTGGACCAGGAATCAAACTCAGACCTTGTGCTTGCCAGGCAGGTGCTGGGCTGTGGAGCTATATGCCCGGGCCTCATAATTTTTTTTTTTTTTTTTTTTTTTTTGTGGCCCCAGGAATCAAACTCACAACCTCGCACCTTCCATACAGGTGCTTAAGCCACTGAAACAAACTCCCAGCCCTAGCTTTTTGAGGCAGGGTCACACTATGTAGCTCAGGCCGGCCTTGCACTTGCTTTGCAGCCCAATTTGGCCTCAAACTCACAACGCTCCGCCTACCTCAGCCTCCCGAGTGCTGCCATTAAGGGTGGGCGCCACCATGCCCAGCTAGCCTCGTAAAAAATTTTTGAAGTTAAAAAATAAAGAAGGCAAAATGAATGAATGAATGAATGGATGGATGAGATAGAAAGAAAACAAAGAAAGAAGAAAGAAAGAAAAAAAAAGAAGGGAGGGAGGGAGGGAGACGAGTCCGAGGCTGCACTCAGCGCCAGCTTCCTCCCCCTCCCGGCCACCCGACCCCTCAGAACTCTGCTGACCTCGGTGGCCTCAGCGTGGGGACTCCAGGGAAAGCAGAGGGAGAGATGGGTTTTTTCCCTTTTTTAAAAAAAACTTGCATTTCCCTAGTGGTTATTATTGGCATGCACTAAATCTATGATTTTGAGAGAGGCATTATTCAAATTTTATTTTACTTTATTGAAGATTTTTAAAACCAACCCCAAACTTGCTGGGAGGCCCGGTGGGTGCTGTTCCTGTGCAGACAGATGTGCGCCTCTGTCCGGACCCCAGGGAGTGGCATGCAGGTGGCCCAGGTGGCCCTGCCCCAGGTGCCCATGCCCGTAAGTCACCTCCCAGGGCCCCGCCCGGCAGTGCAGCCCACCCCATTTCAATCACCTGCAGGGCTGGGAGGCTGCTGTCACCATCCTCTAGGTGGGGACCACGGGCTCAGTGCAGCTCCACTGGACCAACGCCCCGGCAAGGCGCGAGCGGAACACACAGTGGGCGTGTAAATGGTGAGGTTTTCTGTGGTGCAAGACGCACAGCCCCGAGTCCCACTCGGAGTCCTCCCCTGGCTCTGAACATCCTCCTCCCATGTTTCGGGCCAATTTCTGAAGCAGTTCAGGAGCACTCTTTCCTAAGGGTCTTTACCAGTTGTGATCAAAAATACGTGCCAGGCGCGGTAGCCCATGGCTGTAAACCCAGCTCTCGGGAGGCGGAGGCAATAGGATCACCATGAGGATCGCTATCTATTGAGTTCAACTCCCACCTGGACCACACAGGGACAACCTGCTTCTAAAACATTTTTTAATTTTAAACATGGCAAATTCTGCTGCAGACTGCCATCCAAAAGAAAGGCAGGCTGGTCAAAACATGACCCCGGGTCCTCCTCCACCTCCTCCACCGGCCCTGGCACCGTGGGGCTCGTGGCTCCTCCCCAAGGTCAGAATGGCCCTGAAGCGCTTTGAGTGAATTCAGGCCATCGAGGCAGCCTGGACGGAGCAGGAAAGAGGACTCCAGAGCTGCTACAGCAGAAAGGGGGAAGAACCATGGGGTGAGTGCACTGGGGGGAAGGGGAAAGCTCGAGAGGCACCGGTGGTGATGCATCCTTCACTGCGACAGTTCTTCTCCTTTCAGCACTCGCTGAGTTTGTGTAATCACGCCTTGTGCAGCGGCTGAAGGAGCAGCCCGGAGCAGATAGGAGCAGACCCCAGCACGGGACGCACCGGCACCCGCAGCCTCGCTGAGGCCCTCTTGCTCAGGGTGCGCTGTCCCCAGGGACCTGTTGATTTCCATGCACAGTGAACCAAGCTGAGTTCTGGGGTGGGGCAGGGTCGTCAGTGACCACAGACCATTGAATGGGGTCCAGCATGGGTCCCTAAAGGGCCTGCAGGTGCGGATGGCTTCCTGACACCACCTGTGACAGCGGCCTCCTGACTCTACTCTGCTGTCCCCGGAGGTTCCAAGGTGCCCACCCCACCCACCATCCTCTGACCCCTCTGGGAGGGAGTGGGCAGGGCTTGGGACCGGGCAGGAGCTTCCGGGGTGGGACCTCGCTGCAAGGAGCAATGACCACAGGACACAGGGATCCATTGCAGGAAAGCAGTTTTATTGCAGGGCAGTGGCGGGAGGGGCGGACAGGGGAGGGGGGGAGCTGCCGGCGGGGCTGGCACAGAGTAGCTCCTGGCTGGGCCGCGCTCTCAGTAAGCGCAGGAGAAACCACGTTTAACACCACAGTGAGATCGGCGCCAGCGACCTCCTGTGCAGAGAGAATGGGAGGGACATGGAGGCTGGGGATGACTTCCCTGGGGAGCAGGCTCCCATCCTGCACACCCCAAGCCCCCCAGCCCCCCGAATCCACACTACCCGCCTCACCTCGGGCACACAGGGTCACACATCTGCCACGGCTATTGACACCCCAGGGCTGCCCGGGAGCCCAGTACCAAAAATTCCAGAGGGTTCCATCCACCCATCGAAAGTATCTTCTGTGACCCTAGGGAAAGGAGAGGGAGGGATGGGCTGCAGAGGGGCTGCAGGAGCCGGGTGGGGGCCAGAATGGTCCTTGCCCTGTCCCTGTAGCAGCCTGGCCCTGCTGGACGAGGCCCTGGTCAGATGCACCCAGCACCTGCTTCTTACCGTGCCCATCATCTGGCCTCCAATCCAGACCTGGGCCACGTTGAGGAGTGAGCTACTGCGCTGCACCTGGGAATTGACCTTGTAGCTGTGGATGGACGCGAGGTTGCCCCGGTAGCATCTCCGGCACACCGACTGCAGGCGGGGAAGAGGCAGGGAGGAGTGTCCATGACAGGAGCCCCAGTGACCATGGCGGGGATCCCCGAGTCTGCACCCTCCACACCCGAGCTCCGGTCCACAGCTCCGTGACGATGGGAGACCGGACACTACGGGAAACCAGCCCCTCCCTCTCAGCCCAGCATCTGCAGAGACCCCGGGCCTGAGCGGGGTCAGTGACTGAACAAGGACACTGGGACGCTCCACTCACCTGGGCTTGGCTAAATGTCTTGCGGATACTCAGCACAACGTATCGGCAGGTTTTGCATCCAGGGCTGCCCACAAATTTTACTGTGTCCTCTTCCTTAGGACACTGCACATCCTCATGGCCAATATCCAGCTCTGAGCTGGCCTCCACCTCCTCCTCCTCCTCGGGGTCACCTTCACTTCCGGAGCCCCCTTCTTCCACCTCCTCCTCCTCCTGCATCTCCTCCTCCTGCAGCCGCATCAGCGCCCCTGCAGTGGCCTCCCTGGCGGCCCCTCCTTCTGTCTTCCCATCCCGGGCCAAGCTCTCCTCTCCCTGCAGGCTCTGAAGGCTGGGTGTTTCAGTCTCTGCCAGGAGGAAGAACAAGGTCCCCGCTTGGAGCCCCTGCTCCTCCAGCACCATGGACAGCTCCCGCCATGGCCTGGCCAGCTGCCCTGGACCCCACCAGAGGAGGAGGACACGGGCACAGGGACACGGAGACCAGACTTACTGAGATGCCGGCTGGACACCGCCCCCACGAGGAGAGCCAGGAGGAGCAGGGGCTTCATCTCGGCCTTGTCCTGCAGAGGGGAAAAGCTGTCTCTCTCTCACACACACACACACACACACACACACATACCGGGCCGGGCTCTCAGTGAACTTTGGGAGCTGGGTGGAAACCAAAGGCAAAGTGAGAAGACAGGACTCCTGCCCTCTGGGAAGCTGAGGAGGAGGATCACAAGTTCAAGCCCAGCCTGCAATTTAGCACCCCTCAGGGGAAGAGTGCCAGGAGGACCAGGACAGCAGCACTGCAGGCCCAGGGAACAGAAAGCCCCCTCACTCCCCACCACCCCGCGGGGAGCCGAGGCTGACCCCACCGGTCACCAGAGCCAGCTGCACCCCAGGTCAGAGCGCTGAGGGCCCCTGTGCGGGTCTCCTGGTCCTGAGGAATCCCCTCGCCCAGATGCCCTGTCCAGACCCCAGGCCTTTATAGAGCCCTGGGAGGAAGTGGCCCGGGCGGCAGGGCTCCCCAGGTGATAAGAAGCCTTTCTTCACTTCCCCGCCTGGCCAGCTGCTCCCTAACGGCTGCTTCTGTCCCAATATCCCTGTGCCCGCCAGAGTCTCGGCCACTGCAGCCTCTGCCCCGGGGCCATGGATCCCACAGAGGACACTCGGAGAGGGGATCTCAGCGCCCTCTCCAGAGCGGGTGAAGGGAGCTGGTGCTGCTGTGCCCTGCGGTCCCGCTGTGCCTCAGACTCGGGGAAACTTGTCCCCTGCAGGCAAATGGGTGCACACCAGGTTAGCACCACAGGGTTTCTCTGATGGGAGAGGCAGGAAACGCAAATTAGTTGAAGAGCAAAATAAAAGGTAAAAGGAAACAGCGAGACAGATCTTTGGCAATTGGAAAGGGGACCAATAGCTGTCAGGTGGGGGAAGTAAAAAGAATGAAAAGGTGTCCTGTGTGCGCGCCAACTCCCCACAGAGAATGCAATGGCTGTGTCCTGTAGGCATGGGCTAACACAAATAAATAAACAAACAAATCAGCCAACATCTGCTGGGTCTCACTCTTGGGACCTGGATCCTCCAGCAGGAGCCCTGCTGATCACACAGGAAACTTTACAAAGCCGTGCATTGTGTGACCCTACAGCCAGGAACACCCTGGACACGGGCAACGTCCTGGTGGACGGAGTACGTCCGTGTCCTGCAGGGAATGTGGCATGGCGAGGACCAGCGCTGGGCCGGTGCTGCTGCCCCGCGTGGGGAGAGGCGGGGCTCAGCGAATGCGCAGTGTTAGGAGTTCACACGGGGAAAAAGCCAGCTTCATGTGCTGCAAATTGTTCCGACACACCAAGCACCCTCTTACCCTGTCCAGGAGTTGGACTCCAAGGAAATAAATTCATCAGAAGAGAAACAGATCAGAAATTTGCGTCTTTTTATTTTGTTTTGTGAGACAATGTCTTACAACCTAGGTCAAGCTGGCCTAGAACTCACTACGTGATCCTCCTGCCTCAGCCTCCTGAGCGCTTGGATGACAGGTCTGCACCACCCCGCCAGGCACACCTAGCTTTTACTCAGTGTGAAACGAAGAAACAAAAATCTTGTCTTTCAGGGAAGACCTTTTATAGGAAGAAAAATATGTTTCAATGTTCCATGTCCTCTACCACAAGTTCAGTGAAATGGTGTATCTGTCCGTCCTCGCTGTAAGCATATATTCCAGAAAAATCAATTTAGGAAGATTCGAAACCCAAAGAAAAATACTGACAGTTGCTGGAGGAAGTGCCACAGAGAAGCGTCCCAAGGACCGAGCTTGAGAAGCCCACGACAGGGCAGGCAGGGTGGACGAGAGGCCCCTCCTTGGACACCGGGAAGCCTGAGCCCCAAGCGTGCTCCGGGATCGGGCGTGGGAGGAGTGGGGGCCCCAGGGCCTGGGCTCAGAGCCGGCCAACTGTCCCCGCGGGCAGATAAGAGGTGGTGAAATGGCCAGGCCGTTGCACTGTGAAATCTCCCGGCAGCTCCTGCACTTCCTCATCAGCTGCCCAGTGACTGCACAGACCAGGAGCCCGGGGCAGACGGCCTCGGGACGGACGGTCCTGACGCCCAGCTCCGCCTTCTTCCTGCCGCGGCCCGCAGCGAGAGACAGCTCAGTGGTCTTACCCATTGCTGAGAGCTCTTCCGGGTCACAGAAGTTTATCAACGGTGTATTGGATTCGCTATTCAGTTAACTAATGACCTTAAAGTGTGAAACTGGGGAAAAGCCCAGCCTAGTGTAGATCGGAGAAAAAATCCACCGCTTTTGGTTCTGCAGGTATTTTCTGAGCCTGAGTTTCCCTGGATGCAGCCCTTGGCCAGACCCTGGGTTTGGGCTCATCCATCCATCCATCCATCCATCCGTCCGTCCGTCCGTCTGTCCGTCCATCCATCCATCCGTCCGTCCGTTTGTCCGTCCGTCCATCCATCCATCCATCCATCCATCCATCCGTCCGTCCGTCCATCCATCCATCCATCCATCCATCCGTCCGTCCGTCCGTCCATCCATCCATCCATCCATCCATCCGTCCGTCCGTCCATCCGTCCGTCCGTCCATCTGGTGTCAGACCGGGAGGTTTAACCTCGCAGGGGATCAGGGCACCCAGAGCGGGCTGCTGCCACAGTTTCCCCACAGAACCAGGGCCGGGAAGTGGAGGATCCCCACAAACCGAGAGCTTCCGGGGTCGCTCGAGGGCTGTCAGGCGGGGGCGGCTCTTAGCTGGGCCCTCGGACGGATGCACAGACAGGACGGACACCAGAGGGGGCGGGGGACGCCTTTAGGGCCTGAGCTACGCGCGGCTCTGTGTTAAGAGCCGGGCCCCTCTGCACCAGGCCGGGCCCCAGCCCCGTACCACAGCCCTCGCTTCCTGGCCTCCTCCTTGCCCCACCCAGGGTCCCCGCTTGCCGTCGCCCCAGATGCCAAAGGCCCCAGCGCCCCGTCCTCCTGCCCACCCCGCCTGACCGCTGTGTCCGGGCCTCCAAGCCTCCACCGGCTCCTGCGGGAGGTCTCACGTGGGGTCCGCGGTTCCCACGGCGTCACCCGAGGCCGCCTCCACTCCCCGTGCCCTGGCCAAGCCCCCCAGCGTCCACCAATCGCCCGAATTCTCACTCCAGCCTGCGCCCGCCCCTGGGTTGCACACTCCCAGCAATCGTCACCTGAGATTCGCTCCTCTTGGCTTCCGGTCGTGCGTGCACACCCCTGACGCCGAATTCAGAGCACACACATGCATGCACGCACACACACCCACATGCACGCATGTTCCAGTCACGCGCCCACGCTGCTGCGCCTTCCCCACAATGCACCTCGCTCCCTGCTCCTGCACCGGCCCAGCGCCCCCTGCCCCCGCCACTGTGCCGGTCTCTTCTCGGCGTTTAAGCCGCTGCTGAGGGTCACCTCCTCCAGGAAGCCCGCTGTGCTGTTCCCACAGTCTCTCAAGCCCAGCCCCTGTCCCTGCCTGTTCCCCACCCAACCTGGACCTCGATTTCTCCCCTGTGGTCCGGGCTCCAGCTGAGCCCCGCTGCACCCTCAGACCCAACCCCGCCTGCAGAGCCTCGAACAAAGGCTGAGAAGAGCTCAGGTTCCGCACAGGCCGAGCCGCACAGCCCCTCTTCCCCGGCACCTCCGCCCGTCCGGAGTTAGGGTGGCTGCTGGGAGCCTGGGGGAGGTGGCGGGGCATTAGCCCACCCAAAGCCCCCAAGCACAGCGGTCGGGGTCCCGTCCCCAGGGCAGGGGCGGCTGAATCACGTGGCGGGTTCTCTACGCTGCTCAGGACAGACACCTGGGGCCACCACAGAGGAACTGAGTTCTGAGCACCAGGATTGTGACTGCCCTCTGCTGCTGCAGGCTCAGCTCAGGACTCCGGCTGGAGTCTGCTTGTCTGCCTGTCTCTGTCTCTGTCTCTCTCCGTCTCTCTGTCTCTGTCTCTATCTCCCTGTCTCTGTCTCTGTCTCTCTCTCTGTCTCTGTCTCTCTGTCTCTCTGTCTCTATCTCTCTGTCTCTGTCTCTCTCTCTGTCTCTGTCTCTCTCTGTCTCTGTCTCTCTGTCTCTCTGTCTCTTTCTGTCTCTCTGTCTCTATCTCTCTGTCTCTCTGTGTCTCTCTGTCTCTCTGTGTCTCTCTGTGTCTCTGTCTCTGTGTCTCTACCTCTCTGTCTCTACCTCTCTGTCTCTCTCCACAGTGAGCAACCGAAGACAGAGTGCTGTGGGAGTGGGTGTGATGGAGACACATCCAGAGACCCTGGGGGACACAGGACAGACGCCCCGGCCCTAACCGTCCTCGTGGAGAGTGAGATTCGCGCTTTCTTCCCAGGAGCCAGGGACTGAAAGGGTTTCTGCGGGAGACTTTCACCTTCTCCCTGGGGCCCATGGGTGCCATGTGGGTGACCAAAGCAGAACTAAGCTCGGGCCTCATTCATTACCTTACAGCGCTGGGTACAGCATGGTAATCGCTTAGGAAGTTGGTCTCAAAGTTTGCAAAGCAAGCTAGGTGAGCCCTGAACTTACAAAACCCAGCTCGTCCTGTTTCCAAGCAGGGGGCACTGAGATGAGCGACTTCCAGGGGCGCGCGGCTCCCAAGGAGTGGCCAGGTCTGCGGCCACCACCCTAAACCTACGCTGCCTTGGGCTCCAGCAGGGCTGCCACAAGAGGCAGAACTGTCCCTCCAGCAACAAGGACCGCCTGGGTCCCTCTCGCCAAACAGATCTCAGACAACGACCAGCCAGCCTGTCGCCGGCCTTATCAGAGCTATTCCACTGCATCTCTTCTCTTCTCTTCTCTTCTCTTCTCTTCTCTTCTCTTCTCTCTCTCTCTTTTTTTCTTTTTTCTTTTTCGTTTTCTTTTTTCTTTTTGTTTTTTTTTTTGAGACAGGGTTTTGCTGTGTAGCCCAGGCTGACCTTGAACTCTGGGTGATCCTCCTGCCTCAGCCTGTTGAATGCTGGTATTGCAGATGTGCCCCAGTCCTCCTGGCACGTTCTCACTGTGTGATGGGATTTTGCGTCTGTAACACAGACAGACAAGTCGGGACCTGGGGGCCGTGGGAGGAGCGGGGGGCGAGGTCGGGCCCTTGGAGCACGGTCCCCTTCGGGATCGGGCCGCAGGTCCCCGGAGGGGCTGCGCGTCAGCCCTCGTGCGTCCCACGCCCCCAGCACCGGGACAGCGCCCGCCGGCCGCCCTGGAGCGCTCAGGGCACCTGCATCAGGGGCGGACTAGGGAACGAATGAGCGGGGAGAGGAATGAGGGAATGAATGTATGAATGAAGAAGTGAATGATTGAATGAGGGGATGAATAAACAACTGAACGAATGAAGGCGTGAAGAAATGAATGAGTGACGGAATAGGAACGAATGAAGGACTGAATGAGGGAACGGATGAGCAGCTGAATGCACAAACGAATGAAGGCATGAGTGAGTGACGGATAGGAATGAAGGCATGAATGAGGGAACGTGTGAGAAAGTGAATGGATGAATGAGAGGCTGAATGAGGGCCTGATGAAGGGCGAGTGGGGACGGAATGAATGGAGGGCCGACGGGAGGAGGGAGGGAGGGAGGGACGGAGGGAGGGGGGCTGCTGGGCCCCTCCCGCCCCGGCCGCCCCTGGGGGTGAGGGGCTGAAGGAGACTCGGCCCCCCTTCCGTGCTGGGTGTCAGCCTCCCTAATGGGACGGACCCCGTGCTGCGCCCTGCGGGTGAGGAGGCCGTGCCCGCAGCCGGTGCCTCTGGAGGGGGACACACAGGTCCCCGGGGTGCTGCGGGTGTGGGGAGGAGGCAGGGAGACCCAGGCTCAGCCCAGGACCTGACACATGCGGGCACTGCTGCCCGCAGGAGCACACGGGGACACGGGGACACGCACAGACACACACGGAGACGTGTGTGCACGCAGGCACGCGTGGTACACACCAGCATGCAGGCGCACGCGTGCCCACACACACACAGAACACTCACGCACACTCGCACCCGCCCAAACCCAGAGAGGCAGAGCCGGGACGACGAGCCTTGGTTTCCCCGGGGATTCATTCTGCCGAGCAGGTTTTCACGAGACGTCCGCAGTGAGGGACCCCTTCCCCAGGACCAGAGTGGGCCCGGAGGACTCATGGGGACAGCGGGGCCCCCAGGGGCCGGGCTCCAGGGCAGCCGGCCTGAAGGAGCGGGGCGCACACCTGGCCTCCTGCACCTCGGGGGCCCGCGGGCACAGCGACCTCGGCCGGGAGATGCTCTGCTTGGGACCTGAAGTCCCAGCTGGCAGTGAACCCCGTCTTTATGCCGTTGTCATTAATAAAACACTGGTTACTTAATATACACAGGAACTGTTAACATTTTAAAAGTTTATTACAATAAGAGGCAAATTACCCTCAGTCACCTCTGTTGTAACACTTGTCCCATCGTTGTCACAGCTTTCTGGGACTTTTTTCATTTTTTGGAGACAGGATCTCACTATGTAGCCCAGGTTGGCTCTGAGCTCACAGCGATCCTCCTGCCTCAGCCTCCCGAGTGCCGGGATGACAGGTGTGCGTCACCACGCCTGGCCTCTTGCCACGTCCTGCTGCGGGTCTGTAAGTCCGCTTTCCTGAGTGTCCTTACGAGGTGTGATCAAAAACACGGTGCACGCTGCTGCCCGCGCCAGCCCTGGAAAGGCGGGCGGGTAAAACACCGCGATGTGTCCTCCTCCGCCTGGTTCACCGGGTCTGCGCCGCGCGACTTCCGGCTCCTCCCAAAGTCAAAACAACCACGAAACGGAAGCGTCCCCATCAGATCCAGGACGTCAAAGCAGCCAGGGCAGCCCGGGAGACACCCAGGAAGGAGGGCTCCAGGACGGCAGGTGGAGCGCGTTGGAGCGCGGGGAGGGTTTCGAGGGGCCCGTGGCGCTGCCTCGCCTCGCTCTGGGATCATTGTTTCAGTGTCGACGCCCTCGGCGCCTCTGGATGGCTCCTCGCTCGGGGAGCCCACAGCTCCTGTTCCGCCCGCCCCCCGCCCAGAGCCTCGGGGAGGGTTCCGTGGGGGGCACCCGGCCACGTCACACAGTGGGCACCTGCTCCACCGCGCCTCTGAGCTCCGTCACCCGAATGGTTTCACCGCCACCCGACTGTTCCCGCGGTTCAGCTCTTCTGCTCCTGACAGTTGAAAGTACCACGCCCTCCGCTGATCTTTTTAAGTGAGGCAGACAGACGCATGGCACACACGCCTGGAATCTCAGGACGAGGGAGGCTGAGGCAGGAGGATTGCCACAAGAAGTCAGAGACCACTCGGGACTGCATAGTGAGACCCCGTCTCAGAAAAGCAATTAACTGACTAATAAATAAGCAGCACGGGTGGAGGCAGAGTGCTGATTCCGAGGTCAGAGTCCTCTGCCCTTTATTGTGGCCGCTGAATCCAGACGTGGTGTGACCTCTTTTTTTCCTGGCCCTGGGGTTGAACGAGGGCTTTGCCACAGGCTCCATCCCCGGCCCCCCTTATTTTCTAGGCTGAGATGGGGTCTCGCTAGGTCACTCAGTCTCCCAGGCTGGGCTCTGACTTGCCATCCTCCTGCCTCAGCCTCCCAGAGGCTGGGATGACGGGGAGCTGCACCGCGCCGGCTGTCACAGAGCCTCTCCGGGCCTCGTCTGCACAGAGGCGGCAGGCCGTGCCCGCTCCTAGGAGGGACGGTGCCGGCCCCACCCGAGCGCAGCCCACGCTGCGGCCCAGGCACGGCCCGGGGGGTTCACTCACCTACAGCAGAAAATCACCTTTAAGCTCAGGGTTTTCCCTCGACATTTTGGGGTCCATTGCACCCCCCTCAGAGCACACCTAGGTGTTATTTTTTTTAATGTTTTCTAGATAGGGTGCCTCGCTGTGTAGCCCAGGCTGGCCCAGCTTCAGGGGGATCCTCCTGCCTCAGCCTCCGGACACTGTTCTCACACACACACACACACACACACACACACACACACACACACACACACGTTCCCCAGGGCTCTCATCACAGCCTCTCCTGGGGGCCGTGCGGGAGGGGACCCCTGCAGCCCTGCCCCAGGGTGGCTCCGGGGCGCCCCGCCCAGAATACTCATATAGAAGGGGTCCCCCCAGGGTCCCCCCAGGGTCCCCGGACCAGCACAAAGAGCAGAGCTGCAGCAGGGACCCCAGGGCCAACAGCGCCCGAACAGCTGCCCAAAGTCCCCCACGGGGAAGCGGAGGACAGAACCCACGGGGAAGGCCCAGTCACCTCCGAGCCCGTGCCGGCCACGCCCGAGTCCCCAGCCCGGGACCTGCCCTTCACGCCCCACCTCATCCTTCTGTGTCCCGGGGCCAGGCACAGAGAAGGCGCTGGGAGGCCTCCCCAGAAAGACGGGTGAGGGCGCTACTGGGAAGAAAGGGGCTCCAAGCACACAGGAAGGGGAGACAGTTTTTTCCAACTCTTCACTGGGAGAGATGGAACCCAAGTGGGCATTTCAAAGTGGGCATTGCAGGATAACTAGGAGTTCACCTCCCCAGCCCACGTACACTAGGGTGAGGAAGGCGGCGTGGCTGCCACACAGGAAGGAGCGGCTGACACCTGCAGGATGAAGGTCACGCACCACAGCGGGAGCGCAGGGACGGAGGCACAGAGCTCAAAGCCAGGCACACAGGGACATCAAGGCCAGCAAGGGCACTGCCGCACAGAGGGCTGCAGCTGCGGGTGAGGAGCCTGAGGCATGGGCGGAGGCTGCCTGGGAAGACCCCGAGGGTGGGCTCGGGGCAGGGACTCCCCCACAGCATTGCTCTGAGCTCAGCGGGGGGCAGAAAGGCTGGGAAACGGCCTGGGTGTGGTGGTGCACGCCTGTCATACCCGCACTCGGAGGCTGAAGGGGGAGAATCTCTGTGGTTTGAGGCCAACCTGGGCTACACAGCGATACCCATCTCAACAAGACAAACGAAACAAAATAACTGCTTTAAATTAAAGAGGCCCAGGGATTTCAGGTCCTGGACGGGAAATGCACCCTGGGAAACGGCCCTCACATGCCTCTGGGCCAGAATGGGATCGGCACCGACGCCGGCCTGGAGCTGGGCAAACCCATCAGGGACACAGTCTGATTTATGAGAAGGTATTGGATGCCTCAAGTCATCAGGAATACTACACAGCCAGGAAAAGGTGAGGTGCTAGCCTGGGTACCTCTAACCTCTGGGCTGGGAACAGCTTGGGAGAAAGATGCAGCTGTCTCCCCCAGCGTCAGGTCCTCGGGTCTGGCGCCGAAGCTGGCACACAAGGGTGGGGGACCTGCAGCCAGGACATCCGGTCCCCGCCCACTTTACCAGCCTCACCTGCTGCCTCCGGGGACTTCCACTAGAGCCAGTCCATGAGCAGCCCATTCCAGGGGCACTCAGCACCCTGCAGAGCTGCGTGGTGGCAAAGGCGTTGGTGTAGGAGCTGACTGCAGAGAGATCAGCGTCAGGCATGCCCAGGAGGGGACCATGTCCCCCCACCCCGATGCCCGGCCTGCCCGGCCCCACCGCTCACCTTGCACCCCGTCCCCGTCAGCCAGCACACCCAGCGTGGCATTGAGGGTGCCGGGGAAGAGGCGGTGCCACAGCTGGACCACCCTCGGGCTCTGGACAAGGCGGGGCCATCACCTCACATCCCTGCCGCCCGATCTGTCCCTCAGCGCTGCTGGCGCGGGGGCCATGGACGGTGACCGTGACCCGCCTGGTCCTGCACGGCCCGTGGGAGAGGAGGCTCGGGGAGGGATGGGGAGCTGGGCACGGCCCCCACCCTCTGATTCCCCTGGAGACCTTCCCGCCCCAGCCTCCAGGGCTCAGCTTGGACCCTGAGCAGAGCGCCCTGGCCGGCCGTTGTGCTGCAGCCCCAGCCTGGGTTTCATGTTATTTTCAGAGTCTAAGCCGCCCTGCCAGACTCCAGCCTGTGAGCTTCCTGCTTCAGCCTCCTGAAAAGCTAGGATTACGGCCCTGAACCACCCAACCGACAAAAAGCCGGGTTGTTTCATTTTGTTTTGTTTCGTTTTTTGGCTGCAACAGAACTTTACTCATCAGAATCTAAGCACTGGGACCCTGGACCCTGGCGCCTTTCGTGGCACCCTATGAACCCCAGTGCCCTCTTCTGGTGCCCTGCGGGGTGACACCCTCCCTGACACCCCCCTCCTGCCTGTCCAGCCTCCTCCTCTTCGCCCCAGTGCTGGGCAGGAGCACAGGAGCTCAAATCCCAGTGACTCTCCTGCCTCAGCCTCCCAGTGGGCCACCTCGCCCAGCTGAGTCCTAGTTTTTGAGCAGAAAGAGGTCAGACATCTCCAGAGGGGGCTGGAGGAGCAAGCACAGCTTCGGACGCCTGGCTGTGGGTCCGACGGACAGACAGCAGCAAAGCCTGGGGTAGGTGGGCCTCCCGCCCAGTCCACGGTGACCACGGGGGTCCTGCAGTCACGTCCCCCTGGACACAGCGGGGCAGGGGTACACCGGACTGCATTTCCGCGACTTTTACAGACAGATAATACTCAGAGACAAAGCTCCGGGCTGTCCATTTCAGCCCTGCTAAGTAAGGGCATTTTCAACACCGTCATTCATATGGCCATTTTTGTTTTTTGAGACAGAGTCTCACTATGTAGTTCCACTAGGCTTTGAACACACTATGTAGCCCAGGCTGGCCTTAAACTTGAGGTGACCCTCCTGCCTCAGCCTCCTGAGTTCTAGGACTGCAGGTGTGCGCCACCACGCCCTGCTGATACACTCATTTTTAAAGACAGAAAGAGAGGAAGGAAGGGCGAACTCTCCTGCACAAACTCCCCGGAAGGCAGACCTCTCCCGTCGCTCCTCCTCCACTCTCTCAGCAGCCCCCGCCGTGTCCCCGAGCAGCCAGGAGCCCTGGAGCCGCGGGCCCAGGCACCCAGACAGCTGGGCCGGTCTGGCCCCTCCTGTGCCTGCCCGAGTGGCCTCGGCGCCCGGCAGTACTCACCTGTGGAGGAGAGGGCTGTGCAGAGCGTGGCGCAGGTGGAGGAAGTCCGCAGCAGACAGCGGGAGATGCAGGCGACTGCGGCCACCGCCGCCTCCCTGGGGGTGCCGGGCCTGGCCCCGAGGAGCCTCACAGACCCTACCCTGAGTCCTCGTTTCTCCTCACTGCGCGACTTTAGCCACAGCGCTGCCCTGCTCTGGGCCCCGGGAGCCTTTTCCGTGCCGGGGAAGGACGGGCCGATCTAGGCCCTGAGGTTAAGGCTCCAGCGTGCTCGCCGGGGAGGGTGCCCGCCTGGGGTCCACCCTTGGTACCGGAAAGAAAGTTCCAGAGTGCAAGGGTTTCATGACCACAATCTCAAGGTTCTGAGGGTCACTTAGAAGTTAAGGGTTTTAGCCAGGTGTGGTGGCACATGCCTGTCATTCCAGCACCCGGGAGGCTGAGGCAGGAGGATCACCAGGAGTTCACTCTGGGCTGTACAGTGAGGGTCTTGTAAGGCAGGAGGTGATAAAAGCAGAGCTGTAAGGCTGGGGGGAGGAGAGGGCAGAGGGGGAGCGGGGACGAGGAGGAGGAGGCACCCGGTACAAAGAAGGGCTGGGGGTCTCGTCATTATTCCCCCACAGCCGCAGCGGGTGGCCGGGGCCTGCTCTCCTCTCTGGCTGCGTCTGGCTGCCCGGAGCCCGGTCTGAGGACACAGCGTCCTGAGTGACCGCCATGGAGTCCCCGGCCTTCTGCGACCTGTCTGCCCTGGGCCAGGGGACGCCCCCCACCCCGGGCTCCCCTGCGGCCGGGCTCCTCCTGGGCGTCCACGAGAGGACAGGGAGGAGGAGGAAGGTCAGGACGCCAGGCCGGGGAGCGGGGGGACAGTCACCCCGGCTTCGCCCATTCTGCAAGCACGAGAGGTGGGGAAGCCGGGGTGGACGGGGCGGGGACGGAGGCCCCCCACATCCTCTGCGCCCCACGGCCACCCGGGACTCACTCGGCTACGAGATGGGCCACGCGGTCTGGAAGCGGTCAGAGATGCAGCCCGTGGGCAGGTCGCGAAGGCGCGGTGGAGGCGGCCAGGGTGAAGACCAGCGGGGGGTCCTCTCGGCCTGAGCCCTGCAGCCGGGGAGCAGGAAAGCACTCAGAGCCGGGCACACACCGCCACCCCTGCCTGGGGGAGCGGGGCAGTGTGGCTGCCGCCCCTAACGTCCCCAGCGGGGGTCCTCTCGGCCTGGATCGCCCCACAGCCCCCAGAAAGCCCACCGCCACCCTCGCCCGCCTGATCGGTGGCGTTCCCCAGGGCCCTGCGTCCGGTGCACACAGCTCCCCGAAGCAGCGCTGGCTCTTCAGGAGGAGCACCAGCGAGGCCCAGCCGAAGAGCACGCCGGCAGGGCCCAGGGGCTCCAGCAGCCCGGTCAGGAGTGTGGCCAGGCGCAGGGCCAGGGCCCAGCCGGCCATGGTGCGGGTGGAGCAGACCCTGGAGTCGCACTCTGTCCCTGGGGGCTGGGGGCTGCGGGCCTGAGAAATCCCTCGCTGGGGTTTCTGGTCTGGAGCCCGGACTCCAGCTGTTTTGGGGCTGGGCAGAAGCTGTGGGCGCTGACGTCCAGCGGCCCAGAGCAGGAAGCGGGGAAAGGGGTGACGGCCTCCGAGCTGGGGTGGAGAGAAGCGGGGTGGTTGAGGACCACAGGGGTGGAAACGCTCCCAGCGTCTACTGGCCTGGCCCGGCCCCGCCCTGGGCTTAACTCCCAGCACAGAGAACATTTTTCACACATTGTCTCACCATCAGATGTGATTTTTTTGGTGTTTTTTCTTTTCTTCTCTTTTCTTTTTTTGAGACAGGGTCTTGCCATGTAGCCCAGGCTGGCCTCGGCAATCTGCCTGCCTCAGCCTCCCGAGTCCTGGGATTACAGGCATGGCCACCATGCCCGTCCCATGTGTCAGATCTGAGGGACGAGCAGGGTGGTGGATAAGGTGAGCAGGAGTCAGGGAGGCTCAGTGTGCGAATCCCGCGCCTCTGCGGAGCAGCCCCTATCAGGACAGGGCGGAGTCGGGGATACGGCCCACAGCCCGGCAGTCTCCCCTCCCCCAAACCTCCACCTTCGGTTCAGGGACACGGAAACCAGCGCGGCAGGGCGCGTGATGTGGTCTGAGGAGCAAGCCTGCGCCAGCGTCCCCAGGAGTCCACCTCCCGGCCCGGCCCCAGCGATGGGGCCGCCGTCACCCCAGCCTCCACGCACCCCGCGCGCTCCTACCTGCCCCCAGGCCCCTTGAGCTCAACACCGCTCCTGGCGGCTCCACTCCCGTCTCGCACCGCCTCACCGCTGCCCAGAAGGGGCGGAGAGGACTCCCGAGCCCACCGCGTCCTCTCCTCCTCCGCCCTCTCCCTTCTCCCCTCCCTGACCTGCGGAACCCCACAGGCCACAGCCCCGCCGCCGCCCATCACCCTGTGCGTCCCCGCGCTGCCCCGGCCCGCCTGGGCCACACCTGGCACTGGACCCGACCTTAGCTCACCCCGCACCCCTGGGGCCCCAGAGCTGCTGGGAGACCCGGCCACAGAACTGGGGATCCCTGCCGAGGGCCTGACCCGCCCCCACGGCACCCCCCATCCCGGCCCGGGGTCTGAGGAGCCCCTCCCTGTTCACCCATCGCCCGGTTCCTTATTCATCAAAGCCCTGGCTATTGCCCCGCAGCCCAGCAGGGCGGCTTCATGCCCGGTAGCTGCGTCTGCAGACCAGCAGGCCCCGCAGGCCGGGAGCTCAGGCCCTTCCGAGCCAACACCTCTCTTCACAGAGAAAATACAAGTTCTTACAGGGAAGGTCGGAATCGGACAAAATGCAAAGGGTAAATAAAGTCTTGGCCACTGTTACGGTTTATACATTGTGTCAACTTGAGAAGTCTAGAAGCTTAATCAAGTAACTCAGCAGCTCTACATCCTGGGGTGTAGAGCACAAGCAGTTACCTGTTCATTGTGTCAATTTGAGAAGGTCAGAAGTTTAACTGAGAGACTCAGCAGGGAGCCAGGATTCTTACTTTGTAAACATCCTCAGCCTGTGTAAAGGAAGGCAGGGAGATTTGTGAAGCTACAGCCACCCTGGAGAGGCAGGGGTGTCCTAGGTACAATATAAGGGAGGAGAAGAGGCTTGCTCTGCCCCTTTTACTCTGGCTGCTTCTGCTTGGCTGCTGCCTGGAAGTGTTGCCCCAGAGCCATGCCACCCTGCCTTGGAGCCAGCTGATTATGGACTGAAACCTCCAAAAACAGTAAGCTAAATAAACCTTTCCTTCCCTAATTTTGCGTGTCAGGTGTTTTGTCTCAGCAACGAGGGAAAAGTAACCAGGACAGCCACCCTGGTGATGTGTCCAGTGTCCCGGGCAGGCTCTGCCGGACAAGGACCGAGACACTGGGCTACAGTGCTGTCCGGAGGAGGCAGGAGGCAGCTCCCCGCCAGAGTAGTGGCTTCATGAGGCCCCACCAAAGGCCACGCTACCAAGGGCTGAGGTCCACCCAGTCCCCAAACCTGGGTTCCCAACTCTCCAGGCTTTGGCTCACATGCTGGGGGATTACAGGAAATACCTGTTTTCTTTTTCTTTTTCACAGTCTCATGATACGGTTCAGGCCAGCCTTGAACTCACTTTGTAGCCCAGGCTGGTCTCGAACTCACTACAATTCTCCTGCCTCAGCCTCCCAAGTGCTGGGATTACAGGCGTGGCCACCATGCCCGGCTCATGAGTCAGATTTGAGGGACAACCAGGGCGGTGGATAATGTGGGTAGGAGGAGGGGAAGATGGTAGGAAGGGAGGAGGGGGCGCCTCCCACCTCCCGGGCTCAGAGTTCGAATCCCACACCTCTAACAAGCAACCCCTCATCAGGACAGGGTAGAGACAGGCATGCAACACCATGCCCGGCTAAAATATGTTCTCTCACGAAAAGAAAAAGCTGATCACACACACACTGAGGAATAGACAGTGGCCCAGAACTCATAGCAGTTACAGCGCAAGACTCTCTAGCAGGCTGGGGTGAAGGGAAGTCCTGGCTCTGCGCTGGCTTAGGCTTGGCCTTCCCAGGGGCGGGATGAGGACGGAGAAGCGGCCCAGGAAGAACAGGAAAAGTCAGGTGGAGAGAGGGGGCGGAATGCAAATGGCCCGAGCCAGCAGACCCCGCTCCACGCGGACCCGGGAGCCGGGCAGGGCAGCTCCATCTGGCCCTGCCTCTGCCTGTCCACGTCCACGGCGCCTGGCGACCCGGCTGAACCGTGGGAGGGAATGGGTGCTCCCCCAGCCCCCTGAGTCGGGGCAGAAGAAACAAAGACAGGCGAAAGGAGACCAGGAGAATCCTGACGTTACGATTGTACTTTTAATAAACACAGCAGCTCCGGGCGCCAACCCAGCCGAAAACTCACCGGACCCGTGGGCCCCGGCTCTGCCCAAGAGGACCCCACAGCCGCCGGTCACTGCGGCGGGCACTGACCCTGCCTGTCATCACAGAGGGCGGCTGGCCCTCGACCAGGCCGCGTCCTGTCCCACACAGACAGACAGACAGACAGACAGCCACAGCCTCTCATTTGCAGCTGACCCCCTCTTCCGCAAATCTCCGCCCCAGCCCTCCTGGTAGAGACCCCCTCCGGCCCCGGCGCCTCTCCCTGGTGGACCCGCACTCTGTTCCGAGCACCCCCTCAAGCCCCTCTCCCTCCTGGGTCCGCCCGGGGTGGGGTTGGCCCAGGTTCAGGACTCTTCTCGGACCTCCTTGAGCCCTGGGTGTGACACCCGGACCGGCTCACTGGGCTCCAGCAGCCGGCAGAGGCTCACCCCCGGAGCCTCAGAGACAAGCGGTTCTCCGGAGGCCCGCTGTGCCCGTACCACCATCCTCATCATCTTCACCCGTCCCTGTGTGGCGCTGGGCTCGGGCCAGGGCTGGGGGGAGGGGCGCCTGTCCCTGAGCGGCTCACCCGAGACACCCGGGGCGGGTGCTGTGCTTCTGGCCGAGGCGGGTGGCACCTCTATGGCTGGCATCCAGGGAGCGGGAACATTCGGGACAGAGGGGGTTCACAGGGCCTGAGCATCAACCAGGGAAAGGATGGGGCGGCTGTCACCGGGTGGGGACCTGGGGCTCCTTCCCAGGCCCTCGGTGTCTAAACAAAGATTCGCACGAGACACAGGACAGGCGGCGAGGGTAGAGTTCTATTGGAGGCGGAAATGGAGCACCAGCTACAGGGGTAGAGCAGATGGTGAAGGCCACGGTGGCCCCAGGACAAGAGCAAGGGGGAACCCCTGGCCTGGTCTCAGCTCGCGCCATCATGGCCCTGAGACATTCGTCCTATCCAAAACCCGCCTGTCCCCAGGTTGGATATAAACTGCCCTTGGTCTGTCACCAGATGTCAATGAAGGATCGGGACCCTCTTCTGATTGGTTGTGCCAATCCACATGCAAATGAAGGATTGAGAATAGCATCTTCTGATTGGTCCTGCAAACAGGATCATTCAAATGAAGGACTGAGAAAGGCGCCTTCTGATTGGTTCTGAAAACAGCCCCTGATGCAAATGAAGGATTGTGACTATCAATATCGCCCTCTGATTGGTGCCACTCCCTGCAGGGAAGAGCCCGGGGTCCCTTTGGGTCTCGCACTGCGCGCGTGTTTTATGGCTTGGGAAACAGCTTGCACACCCTGTGAGGCGCGTGGGGTTCTGGACTCTGACACACTCAGCCAGCTGGCCGTCTGGCTTGCCCCGCCCTCGTCTCCTTCTGTGTAGGCTCCGGGGACTTTGTATGGATGAGGGCACCGACTCAGCCCCTTGGCAGAAGTGACGGCGCATCCTCTACCTGTGCCACCTTCCCGTGCAGCCCGCCTGCCAGTGCCATCGCCCCCAGGCCTCCCTCTTCCTACGCCCCGGCCCTGCCCTGAGGTTTACGGGTGCACACACCGCTTTGATTTCTGTCACACCGAGCACACAGACAACCCAGCTCTTTCCGTTCAGACTCAGGGCTGCTGCAAATCAACGCTCGATTTTCCCACATGCAGTTTTAAGAGCCTGTTTTGGAATAATTCAAAAGGCAAAAAGTAAAAGCAAACATTTTCTCTTTCATTACAACTGGGGGAGAAAAACTCTGATCATGTTGAGGCCATGCCAAAAACACCAAAAAAAAAAAAAAAAACCATTTTGGAGGCTGAGGCAGGAGAATCATCACAAGTTCAAGGCCAATGTGGTCTACAAACTGAGTTCAAGGCCAGCCTGAACAACATAATGAAACTCTGTCTCAGAAAGACAAAAAAAAAAAAATCAAAAGATCCAGACATGTTGGTGACCACTTGCCACTCAACATCCCAGCAATCTGGGAGGCTGAGGCAGGAAGGTTGTCTACTCTGAACAATTTAGTGGCTCTGAGCTTCTGTCTCCTCATCCATGACACTAGAGCCAGGTTGTCACGTCGATTAAAGATAATGCGTGACAGTTGCCCGGTTAGCACACAAGCTGATTACTGAGCTGTGGTTACTATTGTTAATGAACATATTTAATTAGCAGAAACCAAGAGGAAGTGAAACTGTGTTCAGGAAGGATTGCAAAGTGCTGCTAACTTGAGAAAGAGACCTAGAGTCACTGTGCCGGGGCCCACCTCAGGAGCGGGTCCCCGTGCGTGCCCCAGACCCAGGGCTGCTGGACCCCGGTGACTGCCGTGGGCTCTGGGAGGGGGGCACCCCAGGCAGGAGCCACGGAGCTGGCCGGGCTGGGGTCTCCCCACAGGGTCAGGCAGGCCGACAAGGGCGAGAAGGGGCCTCAGTGCTCAGGGTGACTGGATGGACTCACACTGTGGCCCGGAGTGGGCACCCAGCTCGGCCCCTGGCTGCTGACCAGGTGTGCCTGGGATACTCACGGGGCTGCCGCGCCTGGCCCGGTCTCCACTCTCCGCCTCCCTCACCCCAGGCTCCTCTGTCTTCTCAGGCTGCTGTTCATGGGTGACCTGGTTTCCGTGAGACTCTGGGGAAAGGAAACGCCCTGCGCAGAGCATGCTGGCATGCACTTATAACCCCAGATACTTGGGAGGCTGAGGCAGGAGGGTTACAGTTTTGAAGCCAGTCTGAGCAGCCAGGTGTGGGTGCTCACACCTGTCATCCCAACACTCAGGAGGCTGAGGCAGGAGGATCACTGCAAGTTTGAGACCAGCCTGAACTTCATAACACAACCCTGCCTCAAACAAAACAAAACCCCAAGCAATTTAGTAATACCCCGTCTTGAAAGTTCTTGAAGATTTTGAAAGGGTCTGGGGTGTAGGGTGCTAGCTTAGACCACCTGAGTCCCATCTCAGCACCGAAAGGAAACTGAACAGAACGCCCATCAGCCGCAGCAGAGGTGACGAACCTTTCAGAGCTTTCGCTGGCACAGACACCCAGGGGCAGCCCGTGTGCCACGGCACTGCCACCCCGGGCCGCGTCTACGCAGCTCCAACGGCTGCAGGCGCACAGCCCAGCCCGCTGTCTCAGGAAGTCAAAGGATGAAACAGGGACGAAAGGAAGTTAAAGGGGGCCATTCATGGACCGGGCTGAGAGAGAACAATGACCACAGCACCAAAAAACCCAGTCTGGGAACTGGGTGCAGTGTGTGGGCCTCCAGCGGACTGGGAACAGCCAGACCCCAGCCCCTTCCGGCATGAGGGCCGGCAAACAAGCAGCACCATCCCCTCCTCCCCCCAAGCGACCAGCTTATCTGGAGAAACACAGGCTGTGATGGTAGCTATCGAGGTGAAATGCAACTGGATGCCTGTGGTGCTCTGGTGTTTCACTAACATTACAGGTCTAGGGCCAGTGGTCTGATCATACATTCAGAGGATATTGCTAAGCAGTGTGTCATCTAGGGGAGTCCCCTTCTGAGGGTAGCAGACATTGTTGGTACCCTCTGGTCTTGTTTTGAGGTTCTATATCATTTCCACTGTTTTGTTGGGTTGGGTTTTATTCTCTTTTGTTTTGTTTGATTATGATAAATCCCAAGGCAGGAGAAGCTATTTCAAGGATAGCAAGATATATTATGGTAGTAATTTGGGGTTTACTATTGGCTTGTTTTCAAGTCTTTTACCATGTTTATTGTTTTGTTTTTATTGTTTCTATTCCATTCTGTTCTGTCTGATTTATACTATGTCCAAAGTTATCTGCAGCTATTTTGAAGACATCTAGGGGCATTATGGTAACTACTGTTGATTTCATAATGTTTTGAAGTCCTGTATCTCTTACACTGGTTTGTTTTGATTGCTTTTATTCTGTTATATACTCTTCAAAATAAAAAAAAATAAAAAATAAGGGACCCCAGGAAGAGAAAGAGATGGGCCTCTCAGGAGCCCACCCCGCTGGGCCTGAGTACCTCCAACCAGAAGACAACTAAGTCTGCCTTCTGGGGGCCTGTGCGACTGGCATGGACCCCAGGAAGAGAAACCTTCCCCTCCCACCCACCCCGCACACCTACTGGCGCGGCAGGCTAACAATCAAGCACAAAGCTCTGCCCCTCCCCCCCGCACCCCTGTAAAGCGACCTGCTCATTCGGAGGTCTGGCTAAATTGATAGCAACTAAGGTACATAAAACAACTAAATGCTAGTATTGTTTTGTTCATTTTGCAGGCCTGGGGCTGTTAGCCTGAGCATCTTTTTGGAAGATGACAGTATGCAGTGTAGCAAAAATGGGAGATTCTCTTCTGTCTTGTCTTCGAAGCCCAATATTGTTCTCACTGTTTTGCTTTATTCTGATTAATTTTTTGGTCTTATTTTATACTCTGTTTTTAATGGTTTTATTGTGGTTTTTTTGATTTGATTTTACTATACCTGTTGGAATGGTCAACTATTTTGAAAATAACAAGTTATACTATAGTAGCTATTGTTTTCATGGTATCTTTCTTTGAAGTTCTGTACCAGTTCTACTGCTTTGTTTTGATTGACTTTGTTCTGTTATGTTTTGTTGGATTTTACTATCTTTAAAATAAAAAATAAAAAAATAAAAAATAAAAAAGAAAGGAAGTGAAAGGGGAAGTGTGGTTTAGAGAAGAGGCTTCTGGTGACCAGGAGGGGCCCCAGGTGGGCCGCGAGCCCTGGGCCAGAGCTGCCCGTGGTAAGCAGGGGTGGGAATTGGCTCAGTGGCTTGGGGGCCGCCTGTCACGGGTGTCCCTGGGTTTACAATGAGCACCTGGAAGTCAGGCTCCCTACACCAGGTCGGCAGCACCCTGAGTTTAAAGAAAAGTGGATTTAAAAGAAAGTCAGTTACTATGACTCTTGAACTTGCGGCAATCCTCCTGCCTCAGCCTGCCAAGCACGGAGATCACAGCGTGGTTTGGGTGTGAATGTCCCCAGATGGCCTGGGCCCTGGTGGCACTGGAGAGGACTGTGGGACCCCAGCCCCTCCCTTTGCTCTGCTTTCTGGCCGTGAGGCGAGCAGCCTGCTGCCCCACACCCTCACCACCGCTGCCCGTCATCACCACAGAGGTGTGAAGCAGCATGCTCACCTCGTCACAGACTGCAGTCTCTAAGACTGCGAGCCAGAACGGGTGGTGGTGCACGCCTGCGACCCCAGCACTCGGGAGGCTGAGGCAGGAGGATCTCAGATGTAGGCTCAGCTTGGGCTACCTAGCAAGACAAAAACAGATAGATAGATAGATAATAGGTGGGCAGACAGGAAGCAAAATAAGAGTTGCAGGTCCCCCAGCCCAGGTCACGCAGCCACCCATCTGCTCTGTCCCCTTTGGAGGAAGCGGGTGTAGGAGGAGCACACAGGCTCTGGAGCAGAAACAGCAGAAGCAGCTCCTCAAAATACAGGGAAAGCGAAGCAAGCAGGAAGTGGCTGGGGCTCAGCGGGGTGTCTAGTGGTGTTTAGCCATCTCCCTGCCTCAGCCTCCCGAGTGCTGAGATTACAGACATGTCCAGGAAGGGAGGAGGAGGGAGAGGCTGGAGCCGCTTCCCTGGGGCAGCAGTGGGGAAGAGAGGCCCTCCGCTTCCGGGGTGTCTGCTCTGGGTGCCGCCCTCCATCCCCGCCCTCCAGAGTCAGCGGTGATGGTGACGGCCGGGACCCCTTGGGGGCGTCCTGAGCCCCGTCCCCCACCCGACCCCCCAGGCGTGGTCCTGGGCGGCCACTTGGCAGCTGGTGGCCGGCCGTGACTCAGGCAGGAGGGCGGATGGACTCGTATAGATCGCACACCGCGCTCCTCGCGGGCTGGGAAAGCACAGGGTACTGGCCGGGGCTCTCACAGGAGCTGGGCCTCGAAGAGCACTCTGCCCTTCCGGCCCTTCCGCCCTCCTCCTTCTCTCCGGTGCTGGGGACGGAGCCCAGGGCCCCTGCACCGAGCCGGGTCCCCAGCCCTTTCTATGTTTTTGATTTAGAGATGCGTCTTCCTACATTGCTGACTTGCACTGGCTGGGCTGGAAGTTGTGATCCTCCTGCCTCAGCCTCCCAGAGAGTGGGATGATGGGGGGTCCTCCTCAGCCACTGCCATCCAGGTCTTAAAGCAAACAGACTCAGCTGTCCCTCCCTGGAGACAAAATAGCTTCCGGGGTGAGAGGCGCGGCAGGCACCCCGCGCTCCTCCTAGGGCTGTGTCCGTGAGGACGCGAGGAAGCCGAGTGCGGCCTCAGCCATGGTGACAGCACTGACGGCCGTGGACTCGGTGCTGCCGGTGGCCTCACCCAGCACGGAGCGCTGTGTAGACGACAGACCGTCGGCTCGGACTCCACCGACCACAAATCACAAACAGGGAAGACCGTTTCTCTCACCCTTGTTCCTAAACAGTGCAGTGTGGGACCTGTCCGCACCGCGTCACTGCTCCCCCAGGGGTGGTGGGGGATCCAGCAGCACCTGGAAGTCTATGAGAAGCCAGGCACCGTGGCACACACCTCCCGGCACTCAGGAGGCTGAGACAGGAGGATTGCTGTGAGTTCGAGGCCAGCCTGGGCCACGTAGTGAGACTGTCCCAAAAGAAAGAAAAAGAAAAGAAGACCTCGAGGCCCTCACGGCTGAGGGAGGCGCTGTCACCCAGCCCGGGGGAGAGAGCCTTCCAACTCGCATGGGTGGCCTCACACCGTACCGCTCTCTCCCGGTGCCAATGCCGCCCGCTCCGGGAAGCCCCCTGGCCATCCCTCTCCTGTATCTCTGTCCTCTCCGGTCTCACAACCCACGTCTCACGCCCCACCCCGGACACCTGCCCCAGGTGACAGAGGCGCCTCCCCAGCCCCACGCGCCGCTCGGGGGAGTTTTATCGCTGTGATCTGACCGAGAGGAAATGGCTCACACTAAACAGACTCACAGCGCGCTGACCCATGAGCCCGAAGTGCAGTTCATTAACTTTCAGGGAGACCCGAAGCCACCCGGCAGCCGGGAACCCTGAGGTTGGCCGCTCAGCACAATCTCAGCAAGGGCGGACTTTCGGGAAAGGGAATCAATAGCACAAGGTTCTCGCTCAGTATGCAGGCGGCGTGAGGGGCTGATGGACTGACTGACAGACAGCTCTGTGGCCTCCGCCCTGCGGGTGAGCACCACATCCCCTCGAGGGCACCCGTGGGTGTCCCGCCCCGCCCCTCCCGTGCTGAATCCCGGCTTCTTCCCTTCCCCAGCCCGCAGGCCAAGCTGGACAAACACACAGGGACCAGGCGCAGCGCAGGGCGGGGCCTGGCAGGCGATCGATGCTCGTTAGCAGTGATGAATAATTCACTCAAGGATGAAAATCTGAAGCCCAGAGAGAGAAAAGTCAGCTCAGCCCAGCCAGCAGCCAGTGGGGGACAGACACGAAGCTCAGCGTCAGACCGGCTTCCTCCGAGACCG
>RJWM01011080.1:0-60748 GCA_004363535.1 Dasyprocta punctata | reverse complement strand
AGAGTCAAGGACGTATCCCACCTCCACACCCCCTGGTAAGCAACCTGCTGGTTCGGAGGACTGGCTAATTTGATAGCAACTAAGGTACATAAAGCAACTAAATGCTTGTATTGTTTGGTTGATTTTGCAGGCCTGGGGCCAGCAGTCTGAACATCTCTTGGGAAGATGACAGCATGCAAAGTAGCAAATATGGGGGATTTTCCTGTCTTGTCTTCGATGTCCAATATTGTTCTCATTGTTTTGCTTTGTTCTGACTAATTTTCATTTCTTTTATTTTTTGTATCACTTCATATCCTCTTTTTATTGGTTTTATTGTGTCTTGTTTTGGGTTTGATTTTACTATATCTGATGAAATGGTCAACTATTCTGAAAATAACAAGATACACTATAGTAGCTATTGTTTTCATAGTATCTTTCTTTGAAGTTCTGTACCAGTTCTACAGCTTTGTTTTGATTGACTTTGTTCTGTTATGTTTTGTTGGATTTTACTATCTTTAAAATAAAAAAAATAAAAAATAAAAATAAATAGTACCTATTTAAGATATTCTTTCCAAAAAAAAAAAAAATGCAGCTAAAATCTATATGAAAGGGCAAAGACATAAATATGCAAAACTAGTTTAAAATGCTTGCAGGAAGCACTTACTAGATACCAACACTTAACTATAAATGTGTAGTTAATAAAGCAATATCATAGTGGCACATGAAAATATCAACTAATAATAGACTGTGGAAATAGGACCACATCTAAACAAAAACATTTCCCCCAAAGTGACACTGTAAATATCCTAAAGAAAGAATGGCAAGCTATAAAAAGTGTTCAGAAAATATGTAAGAAATAATAATACTGGATCTTTATCTCACGTCGTATACAAAATATATACCAAGCTAGATTAAATACCTAAATAGGAATAGTAATGCTGTTGAAGAAAATACAGAATATCTCACAATGAAGTAAAGGAGTCATAAATAATGCACAAAAAGGACATGACAGAAAGAAAAACCCTGCAAAATTTGAGTGTGTGCACATCCTAAATTTCTTTGTAGGAAACACACACACACACACACACACACACACGTGCATAGAGTCAACAAAGTGCAAAGACCTGGAAGATACTTCTTCAATGTATATGACTAATAAAAAAAAACCTTGCTTTCAAAATACATAGAGAACCACACAACAATAAAAAATAAAAGTGAACTATCTAAAAAGCAGGCAAAAGATACATGTGTACAATTTATTTGAATGCCCAAGAAACATTAAAAATAATGTTTAACATTATTAGTAATTAGTGACATCTGGAGTAGCAATATGTGAGATAGAAGAAATAAAGCAAAGAAAGAGAGGACATATATGAGGGAAAATAATGGACTGAAAATTTCAGAAGAGCTTTAGGAAACCATCAAGTAAAGTAAACGTTAATATTGCAAACACTAAGTTATTGTGATTAACATGGCCTGACGTATGTTTCCCTATAGTCTAGTAAGGACAGAAGAAACTCAAGCTTACATCTTTCAAGCTCAAAAGTGAAAACAAAAACTATTAGCACTGTTTTCAAAATAACAATGTACTTAAATACTGATTGATAAATCTGCCAAAATGTCCCAGTCTTACTAATGAAAGCCAAGCAGAAATTACTTTGGTTGAGTACAATATAATAAAGAGTCAACTCAATATGCTTCCTATTTGTCTATCCAAAACTATTATTTTTATAACATTCTTATACAATCACGTAATCACATTTCCATTATATTTTGAATATGAGGAAATTGAGACAGCTGTTCCTTTGAAATCTTGTTTTTATCTCATTGATGTAGAATTTAAAATTTATTCCATTATATCTATTAAATTAAAAGTGTTTTAAAGTATTTGTAGGGCTGGGGATAGCTCAGTAGTAAAGGGCTTATTTCGCATGCCCAGAGACCTTCATTCAGCCACCACCACTACCATCACAAAAAATAAAATATAAAAAACAGTAAGCATGTATTACAGGGAAAAACATAATGCATTTAGAACTCTTTGGTAGCTTCAGGACCCCAAAAAGACACACTAATTTGAGAAGAATGGTACTGTACTATGTGTAATAGCTTGTCACTGGATAGCATTTTACACTGTACAAAGAAAATGGTCTTCCATAGAAGCTGGAACATGAAAAGGAAAGACAACAAATAGATAGCAATTTTATCTCTGACACAGGATCTTTCCTACCCCAGGTGTACATACCCAGCATGATGAGCTGAGAAATGTCAGTTTTAATTTATTTTATTATAATCTCTCATTTACTATAGATCAAATTAGGGATTCAAGGTGGAATGACTTACCTGGGACCACACAGCTGGTAAAAGGCAATAAAAAATCCTGAACTAAATTCTTTCGAACCAAGTCCTTTGCTCCTTCTTTTGCCAACTGCCTTATCTTTCAGAAAATGTCTAGTAACACCTTTTAAAAAAATCAGTTGTTATTTTCTGTTATTTGGAAAGTATCCACTTCCTAAATACTTAAACTTGTTTATAATTTCAACAGTAGTATAATAACAAGCAATTATTGTATGTGACAAAAGTACTGATTTCTCTTCACCTAGAATATACCACAGCTTACTTCCTTAATGCAAAGATTTCCATTTCCTTCTAAATTCAAACTTCCTTGCACATATTTTATAAAATAGTACATGACCTTATTCTTCTCTATTACCATTCACTGTTTCCTTTCCTTCATGTTATGTATGTAACAATATATTATACATTGCTTATGCTGTTTATTTTTTAATGGTCATCTCTCATGGAATGAAGTTCCTTGGGGGCAAGGACTTTGTTAGCTATTCATTCTTCTACTCTTACCTCCTAAAGCAGTCTCTGCCACACAACAGGAGTGCAATAAACATTTGTTGAATCAACTTTCTAAGCTTCCTTATTTAAAATTTAGCTCCAGGCATCCTGTCATTTCCACTGTTTAGACTCTACTAGATCCATTTGTTTTGATTAATCAAGAACCAGAGTTCCAAAGAAGCAGAAGACAGTGGCTGAGTAAGATTGGCCAGTGCTCCTATCATATGCCCACCTAACTTTACAAGAACTAAAGAAGCCAGGTGAGAGATCACGATGTGGTGAAAGATCATATTGCCTGGTGTTAGTGTAATAATAAGAAAAGACACATTGAAGAAGGCAGGAAGGACAGTTCCCCATATAAACTCTACCCCAACTCTGAGCAGTGTAGAGTGAGACACATCTCACTTGGATGAGGAAAGAAAAATTAAGTCCAGGGTTTAAGTCCTGTACCACGTCTGCTATGATGAAACTCAGTGCTTGGAAGAGTCCCATGTTTCCCTTCTCTGAGGTGAACTGAGTCTCCAAAACTGCACTAGTCAGGCCAGTGACTGCCTTTACCACTCCCCTGGCCAGGAGTCCCAGAGTGGGGAGAAAGACTATACCCACTGGGGAGCAGAACACAAAAAACTAGCATTCGATTTTGCCTTGGATCACAGAACAGCCCTGCTGGAATGAGACCTGGCACTAGGGACAACGCAAAGGCACACAGACAAAGCATCCAGGCGTGGCCCAGAATCAGACAGCTGCCTGCATATCTCTGGGACAGACTCACCTCAGGCCTACATCACTTCCAGCCTTGGAGCGAGCCAAGGTCACATCATTCCTCTTCCCCCATGACTATGCAGGTCTCTGTGGCTGTGAGTCTCAGCAGTGACCCAGTTTAGTGTCACCTTGTTGGTTAAGGTACTGTCTCCACCACAGGTCTCGCATTTCAGGGAGCACAGGTATTTCCAGGTCAGTGTTTGATGATGGAGCGTCCAGACCTATCCCAGCACTAGCAAAGATTCATGCCCTAGAGTAGTGATGGTGAAACTTTCAGAGTTCTCAATGATACAAACATTCCACTGCAGCATGCATGCCATAGGTTCCCTACATCTGCCAAAAATGCATTCTGGCCTGTATCAGTGCCAGGTTACCTGACTTCACAAGAAAGGGAATGCAGAGAAACAAAAGAAGGCCACCCTAACTCTCTGGCCTCTCCAGCATCTAGTGTGAAGGATAAAGTTTGATCAGGCACAGAGACTTTCAGGCTGGTGAGGGAGGTAGAAAACAAGAAAAAACAATGTTCTAGAAGCAAATAGAAGATAATTCTTAAAGAGACAAAGGGATCGACTGTGTCAGATGTTTCCAAAATGCTAGGTAAGATGAAGACCATATGAATGATGTAGAATTAATAATGTGTGGGTCACTCGTGACACTGATGATACTAGTTGCGATAGCAAATGTGGGCACAAAATATTTAACTCAAGTGTGCAGAAAAAAGAATGTAAGAAAATCCAACTCTTGCTACAAAATAGAGAACTGTGATGGAAGGAGGTATAGAATGGGAGGAGTTCTTTTTGTTGGCTAGTTCATTTTTCTAGCACAGAAAAAACTACCCTGTTTCATGAGGAGAGAGAGAAAAACTGATGGCATAGAAGAACAAAAGGAAAACTGCTCATACAAATTAAATCTTATAATGATCCCCAACAAGAGCCACCCATATCTTCTGCATAGGACATCTATTTTGAAGGGACACAACCTAACCTCCACATGCCAGGATTTCTGAAATCCTCAAGGATTTCCAGCTGGGTGAACTTGTTACCTATATTTGACAGCTATATAGCCAGACAGACATGATTCAAGTCTTGGCTTCCCCATTTACTAGCTGTATGACCTCTGGTAAATTACAACCTTCTAAAGTGCCCATACCCTTGACTATAAAATGGGAATGATATTATCATCTCCATTAAAAGACTACTGGTACATGATTCCAGGTATAGAGTAATCATTCAAGGTGAGCCATTGCTACAGTATAAAAAGTGATAAGGGTAGATATGAAGTCGTGATATTTTATAACAAATAGTTTTACCTACACTGGGAGGTGGTAACTTGTATTTCAGACTGAAAAAAGAAGGTAGATGGATGTCTTTGAAAGAACTATTTTAAAAAGACAGAAGAGAAAGAGTATGGGAAAAAATAGAGGACTGGAAAGGCTTTCATGGGCATGACGAAGATGATAAAGAAATGGCACCATCTTGAAATCACACCAGAACATCTGCTTGGGCTAGAACAGAGGCTTTGTGGGAAGGCTGGGGTTCAGCAGGGAGGCCCTGCACTGTGATGGGAAGGATGGGAAACTGCAGGTGCCACATGGGGTCTTAAACCAGTGCACTGGGAGACCTACAAGAGGAATAATGGCACAAAGGCCAGTGTTACAAGCAGGTGAAGCTTAAGAGAAATAACATCAGCTCAGAGAACCAGGGGGATAGGGTTGAAGTGACAGCTATAGAAATGAACAACTCCTTGCAGAACGGATGTGCATCTGTTCAGGTTCCAGCCCTCAGAGAAATGAACAGCTTGGCTGGATCTTTCTTTGGTCTTCCTTTCCTGTGGAGAAATCAGCCAGTCTCTTCTCTCTAACCCCTCTCCACCATGGCATATAGCTCTTCACCTCTAGGCCAAGTAATAGACAACTCTCTGCACCTTCTCTTTGGAGAGTTTAAACTAGCAGAGGAGACAGGGTATAGCTAAATAACCTGAAGTGACATGTAAAACTACAGAGCTGGGGTATAGTGATTACCTAACATGCATGAGGTCCTGAGTTCAATCCCCAGCACCACACACAACAAAAGCTATAAAGACTCTGGCACATTGGAAAGCTTCACATCTACTTCTGATAAACACTCTCTTCACCCTCACCTCTAAGCACAACTGAGACTCTGGGGCTTAAGGCTGGTAGAGAGAGTGATAACTCAAGTTAGAACTGCTCCATCTGAAAGCCACAGAAGAAAACTCTTGTAGAAATGTGTAGCTGATTCATACCACATAGCTACACTGATTTGAAGAAGAAAGTGACCAAGAAGATGTAAAACTTGATGCAGATGACTCATTGGTACACTGTGTAACTGAGAGATGAAGGGATGACTTTTCCTGGTAGAAACAGACACACTGATTCTAGAAGACAAGTCAAGCACACATAGAGTCTTCCTTCCTAATTGAGACTCCTAACACCAAAGTTGGAGCTTTGGGGCTTGATTCTAGACTACAGCTGACTTTAGTAACTCATCTCTTACTCACTGTATCAGCAATGATACTCTTAACACTTAATATGACACATTAGATTCTGGGAATATAAAAGTGAATAAGACAAGGTTCCCAAAGTTAAGCAGCTGCGTCAAGGTGTGGAAACAAATGTGTAAATTAATAATTACAATAACACAAAATGACTGCAGTTCTGACTAAAGTAGGCTGCAGGTGATCCGGCAGCTGAGAAAGAGCATCCAGCCAGGACTGGGCATTGGCCAATAGCTGCGGGGCCTCCTGCCTCCTGCTGCAAGGTGCATCCCCACACACCTGTCAGATGCCAGCTCGGATTGTACCTTATCAGCCAGACATGTCTGACCAGCAGATTCTCTACCCCTTTCCTGCATTGCTTTGCCCGCGTGCAGCACTGGCCAGCATCTGACACACTATCCCATTTATGTGTTTGTTTATTCTGTGACCCTTCTCCTATAATGTAAGGGCTGCAAGGTAAGGAAGAATTGCAGTCTATCTGCTCACTATATCCACTTCACCTGACACACTGCCATCCACACAGAAGGTACTTACACATATGAATTGAATGAACGAGTGACAAACGTAAGGCTAAAAAGTACCTAAGAGATAACAGGAATAAACAATATATGTTTAGAAGATGCAAAGTGGGAGGTGTCATATAGCTGATGTAGTAAACAAGGGAAAGCTCCTCATGTTACGGTTCGTGTCTAAATGTCCCCCTGAAGCTTCATGTGCTTGGGGGTAGGATTAGTCCACTGATGAGTTCATAGCTAACTGTGATTTGAGAGATAAATTTGGGATGAAAGAGGTAGGTCCCTGGGAGCATGGCCTGGAAGGGTCTATCTTCTCTCCTCCTCCCTTGACCTCTGCTTCCTGCCTGCCATACCATGAGCTTTTTCTCCTCTGCTGCCCTGCCTTGCAACAAGATGTGAGTCACAATGAATCTTCCTCCTTTAATTTACAAGCCCACGATATTGTGTCTTAGCACCAAGAAAGTAACTGAGACACCACACAACCCAGGGAGATGCAGTGATTTGAACCTGCAGGTTGCGGGACCGGTGGGTGAAGTGAGGAAAGTGAAAAGAAGCAGTTTTCACAGGCTAACAGAAGCACGGTTATCACAGAACAGACTAACTGAGCAAAAGTACTCCTCCTCCAGGTTTATGTCTCCAAGAAATTTAATCAGAAGGACACAGGCACAGAAAAGTGGAGCAGAGGCAATGTATAGGAGGTGGTTGTTTAAATAAGTCTCTCAAAGAGAAAAGCTGGATCCTCAAGCCCTTCCCTCCTTGACTCCTGCAGTACTAGGTTTAAGTGAGCTTGAATGCTGCACAATGACTGGCTCAAGAGAGGAAAAGTTTCCTTGGTTCTGACATTTTGGGCTCCCCAACATTCTTTCCTGTTAATTCTATAAGGAAACTAAGCTATACATAAGCCCAGGTCATACAACGAGAATTCTGATCAGTTTGCATGGTGTGCACATTTCTTAAACTATAAACAGACACAAACTACATTCAGAAAAGGCTCTAATAAAAGGCAGAAGTAAAAAGACAACTTGAAAACAGAACAAAGCAGAGAGCAGAAGACATACAAAGTCATCAGAGAAATAAGGCACGGCATCAATGAAACAAAAAATGCTCATTTATGTGTAAATGAACTCATTAACAAAAGAGATTTGAGGGAGATATTTTATAATGTTATAGCAGAAAATTTTTAAGTTTATAGAGTGCCAGAGGATAGTTGGAGAACTCTTTGTAAAAGTACAGCCAGATGACAATGAGGTAGTAAAAAAAAAAGAAAAGATATGATAAAAAAATTCAGAGGCTGTGTCACAGTAAATAATAACTAGTTAGTATGTGTTTAAATTAAAGAGAACTGTGAAAATGGAGGAAAGAGCTATCAAAGAAATAGTACAGTGATGAGCAAAAGGACACAGATGAAGAGGCACATATTTTGCTGTGATTTCTTAAGATAGACTTCAAATTTAAAAGCAGTTTTAAGTTTGTAGCAACATTGAACTTTAGGTATACAAAGTTCCCATATAGCTCCTTCCCGACACACATACACCCTCCCCAATTTCTCCCATTTTAATGTCAATTAAGTCCAGGCTATCAGTTCTTTCAGACTGTGCTGCTGAAATTGCATGTAAAGCCATTTCTGCATCCAAGTCTCTCACACTATCTTCTCATATTTTTATAATTTTACACTACCTTTAGGTTTATGAACCATTTTGTGTTAATTTTTATGATTGGTAGAAGTTTTGCATCTAGATTCATGTTTTTTGTTATGTGGATACCCAGTTGTCTGGCACCATTTACTGAAAACAGTATCTTTATCCACTGTATTACTTTTGCTCCTTTGTCAAAGACCAATGTGTCAGGTCTCCAGACCAGACCCCCGCCCAACTAGGAGAGAAAAACTCCCCAAGCAGATCTGTTACTCACAGTTGTAGGTGCACAGAGTTAACAGGAAGCTAGCAGCTTCCCTACTTAGCCCAATCAGCTACCATCTGCCCCACACAGCTCAACCTGCAGAGAACTGATTCTGCAAAAACCACAAGACACATGCTGGGCCTACCAGCACCCTTCTGTACTCAACAGCACCCTGTTTATCAGCCAGTCCCAAACCCCCTACTCAGAGACCCAGAATTTTGCACCTCCCTCAACAATGCCCCCCTCCCATACCTAAACTCCCCTATAAAATATGCTTTCTCCCCTTGCTCAGGGCTAAGGGTCTTTTTGCCCTTGGCCTAACCACACCTAGTCTACTCTGCAATAAAATCCTTGCACATTGTTTAAACTATGCCTGCCTCTATGGTCTCAATTATTCCTCATTTACCCTAACATCTGGTGCCAAAATCCAGAAGGTTGAGATCTCCTCCTAGGAGGGTCCAATCTCCCTCTCCGGACCCCCACAGGGGCACAGTGAGACTGACTTTGACATTTGACCTCCAACTTCCTCGCCACAACTTGCTGCTAGTCTCAGTCTCCTCTTCAGGTCTGATTAAGTGTCATTTACTTCCTGTCATCTCTCCTGCTCACTCGAAGTGGCTTTCTAGACTCAGCCGCAGTTGTGCTCCAAAAACCCAATACTGGTCACATTCACTCCCAGGAGTTTCCCTGATGGCTGTCCAACTTTGAGGACTCCTGGGTCAGCTTCAAGAAACTGACTGGAGATGTCCTGTCTCTTTCTTGAGTCACCTTCATTTGACTGCTGTCTAAAACCACCAGAGGCAGTTTTCTCCCCTCTGCTCCTGCCTTGTCCCCCTGGCCTATGTACTCAAAAATCTCAAACCTCTCCACTTTACCTTAACCTCATGTCATTTATTTCTGTAACATGGTATGGATATCATACAAGCTAGATAACAGCTCACAGTGGCCCATTCATGACATGTTTGATTTTTCAATTCTCTGAGACCTTGACAATTATTGTTGTGGGTCTCATATGTCCAGGCATTTTTTACTGTCTGCAGACTCCCCACCCTCTGCACCTCCTGCAACCCTGCTGAACTCCTTCTCATTTCCACACCCCACCTGCTCCTTCTCTTCCCCTTCCTGACTATGAATCAGTCTTCACTGCTGATCCTTCCTCCCTCACCCCTCTGCCACATACTCTTCCACCTACCCTCTCCCTCTTCTGGTTGACGTCCCTCTGGCTGCTGCCCCCCCAGCACCGGCCCATCAGTTTCATTGCCATCAGCTCCCCTGACCTAACCTTCTGCTCCTCCTGACTCTCTGGGACAACCCCCATCCTACATACTCCCATCCAAATACCCACCTCTCTTCCTACCTCCTCTCATACCCACTCTGGACTTTGCTTTGGTCCCTCAACTCCTGCTGCTCAATTCCCTCTCCATGAGGTTGCTGGTGCAGAGGGCATTATCCAGGTCCATGTTCCCTTCTCCCTTACTGATGTCTCTCAAGTCATGCTCTGCCTTGGCTCCTTTCTCTCTGACCCCTGCATCTATATCCAAGAGTTTCAGTATCTAGTTCAAACCTACGACCTTACTCGGGATGACATCAATGTCATCCTTACTCCTACCCTCTCCCCTGAGAAGTAGGAACAGGTTTTTGTTGGGTTTTTGTTTGTTTGTGTTTTTTTGTTTTTTTTTTTTTTTTTTTTTTTTTTTTTTTTTTTGTCTTTTTGAGACAGGGTCTCACTATGCAGTTCAGACTGGCCTTGAGCCTTGAGCTCCCAAGTGCTGGGATTACAGGCGTGCACCACCATGCCGGGCTTGGGAACAGGTTGTGACTCGTGTCCAGGTACATGCCAACGACTGCCACCAGATCAAAGTCCTCCTGGGGGACAGTGCCATGTCTATTCTCTGGGCCAGACCCCATCGAGAGTTTAACCAAAGGGACGAAGGGGAACCTGCCCCACTAAGAGGACAAGAGATTACATGATCACTTGCCTTGTAGAGGGACTCAAAAAAGCAGGCCACAAGCTGGTGAATTATGACAAACTTATGGAGAGTACTCAAAGAAAGGACTAAAATCTGGCTCATTTTATGTCCTGACTGGCACCCACCCTAAGAAAATATACTACCTCAATCCAGAAAGTTCAGGAGGACAATTGATTCTCAAAATGCATTTTATCACCTAATCAGCTCCTAACATTTGGAAATAGCTCCAAAAAATTGAAAGAGGCCCTCAGATCCCCCTACAGGAATTAATTTCCCAGGCCTTCAAGGTCTACAACAACGGAGATGAGGTCATCTGCCAGCAATACATCTCTGACTTACAGTTACTTGCCTCCATCATAAGAAATTCAAAACCGAAGTAGGACGCCAACAAAACATCCCAGGGGCAAAGGAGGATCCCCACCTCTCCAGGACCCTGTTTCAAGTGTCAACAGTCAAGCCACTGGGCAAAAGAGTGCCCCAACCCCAAACATCCTCCCAAGTTTTGTCCCATATGTGGGGGCCCTCAATGGAAGTCAGACTGTCCTGTGGCAACTGGAATTTCTACAGATGCCCCCTCCCAGGGCACCACACAGGAAAACTGGGTTGGGGGGTGGTTCTAGCTGACCTGATCAGTTGGGTCTCTGATGACTAGAACAACTCGAAGGTCTGTTGCCCCCTAGCCCATCACAGCTGCTGAGCTTCGGGTAAATCTTAGGGTGGAAGGTCAGAATATTTCATTCCTAACTGACAGGGGGGCAGAAACATTCCACCCTCCTTTCCTTCCCAGGACAGCTCCTTTTGGCTGACATTTCTGTTGTGGGTACTGATGGTACCATATCTAGACCTCGCTCAAGAGTCCTCTACTCCTCTGCCAACTGCAGAACTACATAGTCTTCCACGCCTTTCTGGTCATCATGACCTGCCCCATCGTGAGAGGCATTTTAACAAAACTGTCCACCACCTTGACTATCCCCAGCACCACCCCATGCTCTGTCGCTGTCTTGCTCTCCCCTCCTCACTCCAACCTCCCCTCCTCAGTCACTTCTCCCTCCTTAAACTCATACATCTGGAATATCCCTATCTCTTCTGACACCAGACACAGAGCTCCCCTTCACATACCTCTTAAAAATGATCGCCTTTACCCCACTCAGCACCAATACTCCCTACCTCAATCAACTCTCAAGAGGACTAAACCTATAATTGCCTGTCTCTTCAAACATGGCCTTCTCTCACCTGTCAACTCCCCTTTCAATATCTTCATCCTTGCTGTCAAAAAATCAAACTAGTCATACTGTCTGGTCCACGTCCTCTGAACCAGTAACCAGATTGTGCTCCTTATCCATCTGTTTTAGTTACTTTTCACTCGTTGCTGAGACAAAATACCTGACACCCAAAAATTAAGAAAGGAAAGGTTTATTTCTTACAGTTCTAGGAGGTTTCAGTCCATATTCGGCTGGTTCCAAGGCAGGGTGGCATGACACCAGGGCAACACTTCAAAGCAGCAGCCAGAGCAAAAAGGAGCAAGAGCAAGCCTCGTTTTCTCCCTTATATTGTACACAGGATTGTACACAGGACACACACACACACACACACACCCGCTCCAGGATGGGTGTAGCATTCATAAATCTCCTTGCCTTCCTTTGCACAGGATGTGGATATTTACAAAGTAAGAAACCTGGCTCCCTGCTGAGTCTCTCAGTTAAACTTCTGACCTTCTCAAATTGACACAATGAACAGGTAACTGCTTGGGCTGTACACCCCAGGAAGTAGAATTGCTGAGTTACTTAATTAAGCTTCCAGACTTCTCAAGTTGACACAATGTACAAACCATAACACCATCCCATAGTGCCCAATACCCACACCCTCCTATCCTCTATCCCCTCATCCACCACCCACTACACTGTCCTAGATCTCAAAAACACCTGTTTTTACCATAACCCTGAGTTCTGAATCACAGCTGCTCTTTGCCTTCACATGGACAGATACAGACACCCAGCAATCACAGCAGCTCATCCAGACAGTTATCCCCCAAGGTTTTCATGATAGTCCCCACTACTTCAGCCAGGCCCTCACTGAGGACCTCCTTGCCTTCCACCCTGCCACTTCCTGTCTCCTTCCATACGTTGATAATCTGCTTCTCTGTAGTCCCTCTGCTCTCTCTTGCCACCAAGATACCCTCACTCTCCTGCAACATTTGGACAATAAAGGATACAAATTCTCTCCCTCTGAGGCCAAATTTGCAAGCCATCAGTCTTATACTTTGGCATCCTCCTTCAGAAAAACACCCAAACTCCCCACTCTCCAGTGCATATGTTGTATCACTAAAATCCAAAAGCCCACAACTGTCAAGCAACTCCTCTCTTTTCTAGGAATTATAGGTTACTTCTGCCTCTGGATCCCAGACTTTTCCATTCTCACAAAACTACTCTGTGAACTCAGTCACAACAATCCCTCAGGCCACTTGGACCAAAAGGTTTTCCCCTGTGCATCCTTTCAAAAACTAAAAAAGGCTTTAACCTTGGCCACTGCCCTATCTATTCCAGACCTCAATCACCCCTTCCTCCTTCACATAGCAGAACAAAAGAGATGCACTGCTGCAGTTTTGAGTCAGGGTTCAACCCGTCGCCCAGCTGCCTTTCTATCCCAACTAGATCCCACCATCAAGGGATGCCCCCCCATTCCACTTATGGGCAGTGGTAGACACCACACTCCTATTCTTAGAAGCCATAAAGTTTTTTCTTCATGCTCCCAACATCTTGTACTCTCTTCAGGCTTCAGTGCCCACCTTACTTCCTCCCATCTCCCTCACCTACTTTCAACTCCAAGGCTCCTCCAATTATAGAGCTCTCTTCCTCAAGACTTCCAACATTATCCAGGCCCCAGGCCCCAGCTTTAATTCTGCAACCCCCTGATCCCATTCTCAGAGACAGAAATTAATCCCACTTGGGATCATGACTGCCTCCCCCTCACACAATTGTATACCAGACTCTTCCCTCAGATCTCAGACCTTCCTGTGCAAAACACAGAACACACCTAGTTCATAGATGGCAGGTCCTGCAAAGCCACAGCCACCTCTGCAGCTAGGGCGCAATGTGCAATAGTCACAATAGACATGATAACTGAGGCCCAAGCTCTCCCTTCACACACCTCTTTACAACAGGCTGAACTCAAAGCTTTGAGCCAAGTCCTCACCCTGGCTAACGGAAGCAAAGTTAATATCTACACAGACTCAAAGCATGCTTTTCACATCCTTCACAAATATGCAGCAATATGGGCTGAAAGGATTTTGTACTACACAGGATCCTCCACCATCAGTTCTACACCTAATAAAGGCACTCCTAGAGGCAGCCTATGATTCACTGTAAGGGACATCAAAGACCCACAGACCCCATAGCACAAGGAAACTGCAGATAGCCAGGGAGGCTGCTGCCTCCACCAGCACTCCACCCACTCTCCACCCCAGGGCCAATACTTCTCCCAGGCAGGCCTCACCCCCAACTATTCCAAAGAGGTACACTCCCAATACCAGACACTCCCCATCTCAGAGGGATGGTTCCTTGACCAAGGACAATTTTTCCTTCCTACCTCCCAGACTTAGTAGATTCTTTCCTACCTCCATGATAGCTTTCACATAGACTACAAATTCCTCAGCCACTTACTCCAACCTTTCATTTCAGCTCCCTCCTGGAAGGCTACAATAAAACAGATCACCATATACTGTCCAGTCTACCACTCTTGTCTCTCCCCAAGGCTTCCTCTGACCTCTCTCTTACCCAACCCACCAGGCCCATGGATTTACCCCTGCCCAAAACTGGCAAATTGACTTTACACATATGCAGTGAGTTAAAAAAAAATTCAAGTATCTCCTAGTCTGGCTGGACACCTTTACAGGATGATTTGAAGCATTCCCTACCACCTCTGAAAAGGCCAAAATGGTCCTATGGTTCACCCTGTCCAATATCATCCCTTAATTTGGTCTTCCTACCTCAATCCAATCAGACAGTGGGACAGCTTTTACTGTCCAAATGACTCTAGAGACCTCCAAGTCTGTCTGAGTGAAGTGGAAACTCCATGCCCCACAGGCTCCGATCCTTGGGAAAAGTAGAAAAAGTCAATGAGCTAATTAAGACCCAACTCACAAAGCCCTCCCTACAACTAAAAAGAAATTAAATATTCTTGCTTTCTATCACCCTCCTCAGAGTCACGGGAATCCCCTCCCTTGACAAATCCACTGGATACAGCTCCTTCGAGCTGCTATACAGTCACTCCCTTACTTTGGGCCCCTGCAGTACCCCAGAAGCCAATGCTCTGGAAGACTTCTTCTAAGGAACCCTCCATGACTTCTCCCCAGAGAAAGTCTATCTTTTCACTTTCCTACTCATCCTCTGCCTAACTTCACTGGCCACCCCTAGATTACCCTATGTATTGCCATTTCCCCTTCCTACTCACATTCATAACCCTGGCTCTCATATTCACTGAAGGTCTAGCTTCAGCAGTCCCAACTGACTGGAACACCACAAAAAGGTGCCTCCTATCATTTGTCTTCCTTTTTCTGATGGAACTAATGCTCATTCCCTTGTGTAGTCTCAGACACTAGCCTCAGTACTCTCTCCCCCCACACACCTACACCTCCATGGCTCCACCTCAGCAATGCCTCACCCAAGGGAGACTTCTCAACATCATCTTCCTGCTAATTGGGCTCCTTTTTGCCCTGCTATATCTCTTCTATCCCCAGCTCCAGAATGACACACACACCCCTGCCCGACTACCCGGAGTCTAGATTCAGCCATAGGCTCAGGTAATCCTCCAGAGCTACTCTGCCTCAATAAGACTATCAACCTGACCTATTCCTTACTGATTTACTCCAAACCATCACTGGCACAAGATTGCTGGATTTGCCTCTCTACTTCTACCTCCTCCACCCACCAAGGGTACACCAATTTCCCCCTCAACATGGGCCATGATTCATCCATCTGGCTTCCCACTTTTGAGGTACACACTTAGGACCCTGAAGCCTACAGGGATGCCATGCTCATGGGTGCCTGCATACCTAAATGCCATCACATTACAGGACCAATAGCCACAGGCATAAAAAGAAATTTTTTCACAGGCCACCCTATCCTCTCCAGTAAAGGCTCCCCAGGAATACCCCTAGGGGACTTAACTCTGTCTAAATACAACTTTACTCTAAGCCTCCACTTTCCCCTTGACCACAAAAACAGAACATTTGGGTCAGTCAGCTTCAGAATGCCAGAATTCCCAAGCAGAGAAACAACAAACTCAAACTCCTGGCTCTGCTCACCCCACCAACTTCTATATCTCAAATTTCCAATGTAGTCTCCTCCAGCAGCTGATACACAATTGCTGGCCAAATACCCAACCTGGGACACCATCCCTGCCCAATACCTCCTACAGCCCAATCTAAAAAAATCCTTCCAATGGCTTCTTGCATTAGTAGGATAAAATCCCAGGCGTCACCCAAAAGGACTGCCCAGGTTCCACTCCCCCTCTTATGGGGGCCATCCTTACCACCAGCATGGGACAATGGCAAAAAGACGGTCTTCAGATAAAAATCGCTTTAATGATACATAATGTTTTCTGCCTAAACACAACTGGGGTCTTCTGGCTGTGCAGAACCTCCACTTATCTCTGACCGCACACAAAGTGGACTGGAACAAGTAACCTGGATTTTCCTGGTCTCCAAAATAGATACAGGTCCTGAACAAACTAAGCTCCCAGTCCCTGTGCAGACCCCTCTCAGATAACAGCCATGGGTAGCCCTGATACTCATACCCCAACTAGTAAACCTTCGAATATCCATAGGTGTGGGGACAGGAGTTGCAGGAGTGGCTGTCTCCACTACTGCCCACCAGATCTCAGACCAAATATCTGAGGGGGTTGGCAAGATTGCTGATTCCATACTAGTCTTACAAAAGGAAGTAGATTCCCTGGCCAGGATGGTCCAAAACCACCATGCCCTGGATCTACTCACCACAGAAAAGGGAGGTACTTGCATCTTGCTCAGAGAAGAATGCTGCTTCAACACTAACAGGTCAGGTTTTATCCACCAGACAGGCCAGAGTCTCTGGGGCCAAGTCACCAGGCTCAAGGAACGGGCAAAGAGTGGTTTCACTATTCTCCCCATACTCGGGCCCCTGATTCCAGTCATCCTGTTGTTAATGTTTTGATTTTGCGTAATAAGACTCTTAACAGATTTCATCCAAGGACAGTTCCATCCATAATGTCCATATAGCTCCTCCTGATGGTCCATTACACTACTGTCCCACAGGAATCTCAGACTGACCTTTGGAAAGAGCCAGAGATCATCATGCTCCTAGCACTCTGCTGTCTTGCCCAGATTCAATAACCTACCATGTCGCCACCAGTCCAACACCCCTCCACCTTCATTTTTTTCTCACCTTTTAGGATGCCCATGCAGCCCTCCAGTCACGCTTGAAGAAGTCTTGAGAAACTGCAGCTCCCCACCCCACTTCTTTTCTACAACCCAACAGACAGGAATGTCAGGTCTCTGGACCAGACATCTGCCCAGCTAGGAGAGGAAAAACTTCCCAAGAAGATGTTACACACACCTACAGGTGCGCAGCATTGAAACTAGCAGCTTTTCCATGCAGCTCAACCAGCTAGTAGCTGTCCCACACAGCTCAACCTGCAGAAAGCTGATTCCGCGAAAAACCACAAGAGACATGCTGTGTCTGCTAGCAACTTTCTGTACCCGGTAAAACCCTGTTGATCAGCTAGCCTGACTCTCTACTCAGAGACCCAAAATTTTGCACCTCCCTCAGCAATGACATTTCATACTTAAACTTCCTTATAAAACATGCTCTTACCCCTTGCTTGGGGCCAATTGTCTTTCCACCCTTGGCCCGACCACACCCTATCTGCAATAGAATCCTCACACATTGCTTAAACTCTACCTGCCTTGGTGGTCTCAGTTGTACCTTGGTTTACCCTAAACCAATGAACTATATTTATGTGGGTTTTCTGGACTCTCTATTCTGCTCCACTGATTTGTTTTCTTTCTCTCCTGTCACTATCATGCTATCTTGATTACTGTGGCTTTATAAGTCGTATTGTTGAACAACGTGTTGGGTATTTCAGATCTCTTGCTTTTCCATATAAAATGCAAAATCAGCACTCACAAATTAACTTGATGGGATTTTGATTATACTGAATATATAGATCAAGTTCAAAAGAAGTGACATCTTGAAAATAAAGAATCTTCCTATCCATGAATTTGAGATCTATCACCATTTACTTCATATTTTTTTCAATTTATTCGTTCAGCATATTGTAGTGCTACTCATGGATGTCATACATACTATACCAGATTTATATCTAGGTACTTCATTTCTGAAGGTCCTAACGTAAATGATATTGTGCTTTTCATTTCAAATTCCACTTCTTATTGCTCACATAGGAAAGTCACTGAGTTTTTATATTAATTTTCCATCCTATTGCAAATTAATATTATATTCTTGTTGTAATCATTTATTAGTTCCAGTTTACTTTGTAGGTTGGTTCAGATTTTCTACCTAGATGATCATGTAATCTGCAAAGACAATGTATTTTTTCCTTTCCAATTTGCACACTTTTTACTTCCTTTTCTTGTATTACATTACCTATGACTTCCAACAGACTTTGGAAAATTGTAAGAGGGGATATCCTTGCTTTGTTCCTGATGTTAGTAAGAAAGTTTAGAGCTTCTGACTATTAGGTATGATGTTTCTAAATATTCTTTATCAAGTTGTAGTTTCCCTCTATCCTGAATTTACTGAAAGTTTTCATGAAAGAGTTTTGAATGTTGCCAATCTTCTTTCCTCATCTACTAACATAATCTGTGATTTTTCTTCTTTAGCTCATTGATATCAGTTACATTTCTGGATTTCCTAATGTTTAACAACCTTTCATACTGAAGGTTAATCCTACTTCACCATAGCTATACTTCAGAAGAATAATTCTTCTCAAAACATTTTTAGATTCAACTTCCTAGTATTTTATCAAGGATATTTGCATTTATATTCATAAACTATTGGCTTGCCATTATCTTTTCTTTTAGATCTTCATTTGGTTTGGGTATCAGGATACTTCTGATCTCATAAAGTAAATTTGGAAGTATTCTGTTTCTGTCTTCTGAACAAGGTTGCAGAGAACCAATAATTTCTTCATTGAACGGCAAAATTTGCCAGTGAACCTGTGTGAGCCTGGAGTTTTACATATGGTTACTAATTACTGATTTAATTTATTTGATAGATAAAAGCCTTATGAGAAACTTTCTTCTGGTGTGCATTTTGGCAGATTGTGTCATATAAGGAATGGACTCATTTCATCTAGTTTATCAAATTTGTAGGCACAAAATTATTCAAATTAATTAACTTATTATTCTTTTAATGTAAGATCTCTAGCGACAACTTTTATTTTCCATATTAATCATTTGTGTCCTGTTTTCTTAGCTATCATGTCTAAAAACATCAATTTTATTGATAATTCAAAGAACCAGTTTTTGGTTTCATTGATCTTCATCACTGATTTCCTATTTTCAGTTTCATTGATCTGCTCTAATTTTTATTATTTCTTTTCTCTTTTCCTTCCTTCCCATCCTTCTTTCTTTCCTTCCTTTTCTCTCTTTCTTTCTTACTTTCTTTCCTGGTATTGAAATGAGGGTTTTCACACCCCTTTTTATTTTGCAAGTTTTGAGACAGAATCTCACTAAGTTGCTGAATTGCCCAGGGTAAGCTGAAACTTTAGATCCTCTTAACTCAGGCACACAGCATGGTGGTATTTATGCTACAGGCAACTGAGTTACATAGAGATATTATAGGCAGTCAGACAGGGCTAGGTCCTCTAAAGAGCCAGTGCAGAACCCAGATACCTTGCAACTGTGGGGGAGACAGACACCTCCTGCTATGGGTCAGGCCTCAAGACAAAAGATCAAACAAATGCACCCATATCCGAAAGGTTGATATTCTAAGTAAGTCTCTATCACCCTGAGAAAGGCCAGGAGCCACTATTCCAACCCTCTAAGGGAAGAGTCACTGCTCTTTAAGCATGCCTGCTTGCTTGACTCGCTTCTCCATTTGTCCAATTTAATCAATTTTACCTGAGCAATTATTCTTATTGGTTATCCATATTTCTATCGCACCTTATGCCCACCTTGTGAGTTCCCAGGTTTTCCCCACCTTGGACGAGTCTCATCTCATGGTTTTACTCTATCAAAATCCCTAGAAAAGGCAGAATCTTCGGCAACCTGCTCAGGACCCCTTCTGTCTCTCAGATAGCAGCTTTCTTTCTCTAAATAAATATATTCTGCTATTAACCTCCATTGTTCCTAAAATTCAATCTTTGAATTTAGAGAACACAAACTCATACTGGACATATAGTATTTTGGGAGTTTCATTCCGCTATATCATTTACAGGCATGTACCAACACTTGTGGCTCTTTTAATGTGACTTTAGTTTCCTTTTTGTTTGTTTTTTTGTTCTTTGGTCTTTTTTTTTTTTTTTTTCAGTTTCCTAATGTGGAAGCTAAGATGGCCAATTTTAGATCTTTCTTCTTTTCTACATATAACTTTTTAAATTAAAAAATACTGACAAAGACCACCAAGAACCAACTCTGAGCAGGATTTAAAATTAATCAGTTGGCTTTCTATATTTACCTAGGAGTCTGTTCCAGGCCTAAGTGACTTGCTCAGTGGTGGCTGGCAATGCAATAAGTGCAAATCTCCATGCCAAGGGTCACAGTGGAGGTCCCTATTGATCTGTGACAGTGTGACACCTCTGAGAGCAAGATAAAGTTACAGCTGAGGACACCTGGCTGTCACTCCAATTCTTATGATAAGACTGAAGCTGTGGTGTTTTGCTTCCTGTTGTAAATGTCAACCTTAGAAACAGGACAATGCTCTTAATTGGCAAAAATTTTAGTTTGGAGAAGTCTTTCATCAAAATTTCCAAAGGTCCTGTTCAGTTCCTGCCTTTACCTAAACTAAACTTTTCCTTTGTTTGTGAACCCCATAAATACATGTTTTCCAGAGAGGTCCTTCTCTTAGCTCTCAGAGAGAGTTTTGACCTTCCTGGATTCATTTCAAACATATTACTTGTCTTTTTTTATTTAAACCTTCACTGTAGGTCATTTTAGGAGATTGGGGGCTCAGGCCTAGGTCCAATAAAATACTACAAAGAGTGAAATCCTGAATGCTTTCTGTGATAGAATGATCCTCATTCAAGACTTAAGATGAAGAATGGTGCCAATCTTCTTGACAGCAGCTCTAAAAGCTAGCAAAGTGGAGCAATTCATTTTCCACTTGAAGGGAAACAATTTTCACCTGGTTTTCTATAACCAACTGATAAGTAATTACCTGTATACGTAAGGAAGGAACAAAGTTACTAAGTATGAGTTTTATTTGCACAGTTATAATAACATAAAACACCATATATTGATTTAACCAGAAATTGTGAAAAGACTTTATGAGACATTGGGAAGAGGAAATCACAAGTACTTGTGGGATATGAGGTTCTTACAACATAAGAAAAGAGAGAAGGCCAAAGCTGAAACACTAAGAAGTATGATCAAAAAACACAGTAAATGTTTTTAAATTTTAAAAAATTATTACAGTAAAAGATACATTTCCATCAATTTCTCTCAAAATGCTCCCCCTTGCTTCCATCATTCTCACAACTTTCTAAAGCAGTTGTGGAAGTCTTCCTTTCCAAACGTGTTTAGTTGCACTGTCATGGCTGCTTGGATATCCTGAATCCAAACAAAATGTTTACCTTTCATTTTCACTATTTTCCCAGTTTTTTAGTATTTTTATTAAGTTTATTGACACAATTTAGATATACATAATGATCATATTCATCATAAGGAATTTGTACCTATAAATATAAATATCTTGATTCCTCTTTTTTACCCAATTCCCTTCCCTCCATTCAACCCATCCTCCCCTCCCTATTTACAAAACTTAGTTTCCATTTTATCTTTCTTTTATTGTTTTTTCCTCCTTCCTTCCTTTGCCTTTCTCCTCTCCTGAGTTCACTTTCTTTTGAGCAATTTCTTCCTATTTCAAAATATCTATTATGCACTTTGGTCCTTATTTACACTTTTGGTTTCTCACACCAGAGAAACAATGTGATATTTATGCATGTGTGTCCACTCCTTTTCACTTAAGAGTGTGTTCTCAAGGTGTGTCCATTTACCTACAAATGTCTCAAGTTTATCCTACTTTTATGACTGAGTCGTACTCCACTGTATATGATAAAACAATTCCTTGATTTTATTATGTGTGATGGTATGAACAGCTACCTTGAAGAAAAGAAGACATTATGATACATTAATGATTTCCTATCACCTTGTTCTAAAGTCCAAGAATGTTTTTAATCTTTATTTTGATTGGTTTTAATAAGTTTTCCATTATCTGATTTCAATATGTGTGAAGATGTGGACAGCTATTTTGAAGAAAACAAGAGACATTATGGTAGCTATTGTTGATTTCCTATTGTCTGGTTTTGAAGGTCCATGATGCTTTCACTCTTTTGTTTTGATTGGTTTTATACTATTTCGTTTTGTTTGAATTTATTGTGTGTGAAGGTATGGACAACTATTTCAAAGAGAGCAGGAGACATTGTGGTGGCCACTGTTGATTTCCTTTTGTCTTGTTTTGGAGTCCTGTGTTGCTTGTATTGTTCTGTTCTGATCGGATTTGTCCTGGTTTGTTTTATTTTGCTTTGTTTTGCTTTATTTTCCTTAAAATAAAAAAAAAGGAAAAAAAACTCAATTCTTTTCTATCCATTCTCTGAATGATGAACATTTGGGTTGTTTCCAAGATTCAGTTATTACAAACTTTGCTGCTATAGACATGGGTGAGTATATATTGCTGTGGTATGATGTTTTTAATTCTACTGGGAAGATACCCAGAAGGTAAATAGCTGGGTTAAATGGTATCTCCAGTCCTAGATTTTTGGGGAATTTCCACACTGATTTCCATGGTGGTTTTACCAGTTTACACTCCCACCAATAGTGGAGAAGGGTTCCTTTTACCCCCCTGTTCTGCTAGCATTTGTTATTGGCTAATTTCTTGATAATAGCCATTCTTTCTGGCATGAGATGTAATTGCAGCATTGTTTTAATTTGCATCTCTCTAATGACCAGTGATATTTAACATTTTTTTCATATATTTGCTTTCTATTTCTTCCTCTGAGAAGTGTGTATTTATCTCAGATGCCCATATTTTGATAGGGTCTTTAAATTGGGATGTCTGATTTGTTTTTTAATTCTTTATATGTTCTAGATATTAGTCCTTTGTCTGAGTGACAACTGGATAAAATTTTTTCCTACTCTATGGTTTGTCTTTTCACTTTATTGATAATTTCTTTTGCTCTACAAAAGTCTTTTAATAGGATGAGATCCCAATTGCTGATTTTTTGTAGTATTTCCTATGCAGTCAGGGTTTTGTTCCTGAATTCTCTGCCTATACCTATCTCTTCAAGAGTTCTACCTATTTTCTCTTCCAGAAGATTTAGAGTTTCTGTTTTAATATTCAGATTTTTGATTCATTTCAATTTTAGTTTAGTGCCTGGTAATAGACATGGGTCTAGTTTTAGTCTTTGGCATGTGAAAAGCTGGTTTATTTAGCACTATTTATTTAAAAAGGTAACTTTCTTCCAGTGAACATGTTTGATCTCTTTGTCAAACATAAGGTGGCTGAGGGTATTTGAATTTGTTTCTGCATAATCTTCTGTGGCTCACTGGTTGTTTAGGAGAGTGCTATTTAATTTCCAAATATTTATGTAGTTTCTGTGTGTTTTTTGTCATTGATTTCTATTTTCATTGCACTATGGTCAGATAATATGTGTGGGAAAATTTCAGTATCTTTGCATTTACTTAAGCATGTTGTATGGGCTCGTATGTGGTCTATTTCAGAGAATGGCTCATGCACAGCTAAGAAGAATGTGCATTCTGACAATGTGGGGTGGAACATTCTGTAGATATCTATTAAGTCCGTTTGTTCACCAGTTTGGGTCAGTTCTGATATTTCTGTGATTTTTTTTTTTGTCTAGTTGACCTATTTATGACAGTGGGTAATTGAGGTCCCCCATTAGAGTTCTGTTAGGACTTATGTGATTTTTCAAGTCTGTTAATACTTGTTTTATGAAGTTGGGTACACCAGTATTTGGTGTATATATATTTATGATTCTTATCTCTTCCTATTGAAATTTTCTAACAAGTACATAGCAACCTTCTTTGTCTCTTTTGACCAGTCTTGGCTTGATGTTCCCATTGCCTGCAAATAGAGCAGTTATCCCAACTTTTTTTTCTGGGTTCCTGTCACATAGAGTGTGTTTTGAATCCTTTGACTTTCAGTCTATGAATTTCTTTTTGAGTTAAATGCATTTCTTAAATGCAGCATATTACTGGATCTTGCTTCTTGATCTATTCTCCTAGTCTAGTTCTTTTGACTGGTGAATTGAGATCATTTACATTGATGGTTACAACTTATTCTTCTTCTCATATTATTTTCCTATTGTTGCTTCCCTGTCTTTCCATTTAATTTCTTACCCTGCCTGGTGGCTTCTTTCTATTGGTGTTCGTGGAATTGTGGTCTTCTTTTTCTTTTCCTAAAATATCCTTCAGTAGGGCCAGGAGTTTGGTTCAGTAGCTTAAGCACCTGCTTGGCAGGCACAAGGCTGTGAGTTCAATCCCTGGTACTGTCAAAAAATAATAAATAAATAAATAAATAAATAAAATATCCTTCAGAGCATTTTGGGGAACTGGTTTGGTGGTCATGAATTTCTTCAGTTGTTTATTGTTGTGGAAGTATCTTATTTCTCCATTTATTTTAAAAGATAGATTTGCAGAATGCACGAATCTGGGTAGGAGGTTGTTTTCTTTTAGAGCTTGAAACACTTCACTCCAACCTCTCCTTGACTATTGTGAGTCTAATAGGTTTTCTCTTGCAGGTGATTTATTTCTTTTCTGTAACCACTTTTAATATTCTGTTCTTGAGCAGAATTTCTGGAATCTTGATTATTATATGCCTTGGTGTAAATTTATTTTTGTCATGGTTATTTGAAGTACCATATGACTCACTTACTTGTATGTCAAATTCTTTATTCATGTTTGCAAAGTTTTCTACCATTACTTCTGTGCAGAGGTTTTTAATGGCATTTGCACTATCTCTAGTTTTCCCACTGATCCAATCAATCTTATGTTGTTCTTCTTTGTATCACCTTGCAGATATTGCATTGATTTTTCATGGTTGCTTATTATTTTTAAGATATCTTTCTTTTTGTGGTCACTAATCCCGACTATAGTAAATTAGCAATAACAATAGCATCGAGCACAGCCTAGCAACTGACAAACTGATAACTATTAATTTGGTACCTTTGATCATAAAAGCAAGTTCAACAGTTATGTAACAAAATAAAACATATACCAGAAACATGGATGCAATGAGTTTCCCCTTGTTAGAGTGATTTTACCCTGTATGAAAGGAATTTAAGAGAGATAGGGGACAAAACAGAGAGATGAATGAGGAACAATATAGTAGAAGCAAGTCTGTAAGGCAAAGGATTCTCACCCAAGTTTTGGGATACTGGAGAAGAGCAAAGGAGAGAAAGAATAAATGAGAAAGCAAGCGCATTTTGGAATGAATCAGAAAAAGAGACAATGTTCACTCACATGAAATTATCATAAAATCAAGAGAGATAGTTGAACAAAGAGAGAAAGAGGATAAATAGAACAAAACAAAAATAAAGGTAAGAAGCCTAGTACAAAAAGAAAGTCTGAAAAAGGAAAACCAATCAAACAACAAACAAACAAACAAACAAAAATTAAAATTCTTCTCGTGTTCCTGATTCAGTGCCAATGTCCAAATTGGATCACAGAACTGTGCTATGTAACCCCACCAAGTTTCCAGTAGGATTTGTGCTTGGGTATGAGGCCTATGACTGTTCTTTACCTGAGAACAGTTTGGATGTCCACTTCTGCTTACCATGATTATCTCTGCATCTCTCTCCCAGTTGCTGAGGAGCCCTAAGATAATGAAAGCCTACGGTTGCTCCCAGATCTATGTACAGTTTACTTCTTCTGGACTTTGCACAGCTTCCTCTATTCCACACCACTGACTCCTCTTACCTGCTGATCCTAGGGCAAAGGGTGTGTCCTTGTCCCATGATAGGTCAAGGCTGCTCACCAGCTAGTGCCACCATGCCAAGGCCATTCTGCTGGTCACAGACAGAGGGATGCTTCCAGCCCTTTGTGTTTAGGGATAAGACTGTCTTTTTGTAGCCATCAGTGTGGAGTCTGGGTGGTCTTAGCTCCTACCTTTCAACATAATTCCCCCCAGTCTGTTTTCCAATTTTCAGAAGTCTACTGTGACTGGAAGACTTTTCCCTCATTCCACTCTTAGACTTTGGCAATGAAGCAACCTGGAACTGTTCTTCTACTGGGGTTCCCTACAAATCTTTTGAAATAAAATGGCACACCTTCACACACACACACACACACACACACACACACACACACACATCCACCCCATGCTTCCATTCCACATTATCTGCATGCTGATTCACCTCACACACAAACCAGTGACTCAGCAAGGCCCCTGGCAAAAAGGTGTCTCTCTGCTCTGGGCTGCTCCAACACGCTGGGGGGCTGCTCCACTGATTTGAGGGGCTGTTTCACCACACAGGCCCACTCTATTGTGCTGAAGGTCTACTCCACCACTATGTGGGGCTGCTCGGCAGCAACGCACAGCAGTTTTGATTTTAAGTCAGAAACTACAGGGTACCAGATTTGTTGAACGAGATGAATAAAGACACATCACATGTTTTTAGGAAACTGTTTTTCCTTTGGATACCACCTGGAAGCAGCATACACAGTGTCACAGACACTCATGAAAGATGACTCACAGAACTGCTTCAGAAAGTGGCAAGAACAATGGAATAAGTGTGTTCAAAGCAATGGGGAATCCTTAAGAAGGATTAATGACAATGTGCCACTTACCATAGATAGTTTTTTTTTAATTTAAACATTCATCATATATTTCAATCATCTACTTGCTGGCAAGTAGAATTTGAGATTAGAGAGGTATCAGGCAGGCAGTGACACTTTATTATCATCCTTGTAATACCATTTGAGTTTTAATCTATGAATAATATATGAAGTTCATAACAATAAAGATTAAAATTAAAACATCTACTAGATGATCACTAAAGCACCTTCCTACTCTGCCATCCTAAGGATCTGCACACTACACCATAAGTTCTAAATATGAAATGTAGAAAAATAAGTAGATGTACTGTAAAATTAATTTCTTCCAGCTACATGAATATTGAAAGTCTTCATTGGTTTTTTTTTAACAAAAAGAGTAGTTGGACTGGTTCTGTCCAAATCAGGATCAGATTTTTAACCAGTAGAAATATAAAAAGCAGAATCCCAGGTGTGAAGGATTCTACTTCATTCAATGGAATGAAAAAGTTGATACTTCATGGATCATGTATACATGATCAACACTTGCTTCATTCTTTAGAGTCCCCAACTTTCTCTGGCACAGAGAGCTAATCTTCACTCAGTCACTAAGTACTAAATCCTTCTCACAGGTCATTTCACGTCACCTCACATTTCCATGCTGCAAGTATATTAACCATACCTCATAAATGATGGTACTGGAACTTAGGTTAAATTGCTTGCTCAAAGATACCCTGTAGTTTGTAGTCAAGTCAGAATTTTAGCCCTACTGCTTTCTGCTACGACGTCAATTTTCTTTCCATTACTCTGCTCTGTGTTTTGAAATATCTGCCCATAATTTACTTGACATACAGAAACCTTCTCTTAGAAGGACAAAGGGATCAAATAAAAAATTCCTAGAAGCATAAGCCCTGCAGTCTACTGACTTCATCTGTTTCTTGTGCTCCTCATCACATTCCTTTCTATACTTTTCACGCAGCTCAGAGAACAGCTAAACTGAACACCAGAATAGAAGAAATAATCTTGGACCATTCAAGATTCTTACTGCAAACATCAGAAGCTACTGTAGCTACCTTAAGCAGAAAAATATTAACCCTTCAACCCCAAAACTCCACCAAAAGACTTCCAGATTTAATAAGCAAATTCAGTAGTGCAGCTGGATACAAAGTCAACACTGAAAAACAAATAGCATTCCTGTACACAAACAAACTCACTGAGAGAGAAATTAAGGAAACCACACTCTTCACAATAACATCAAAAAAATAAAATACTTACAAATCAATCTAACGAAGGAAGTAAAAGAATTATACACTGAAAATTATAGCACTCTGAAAAAGGAAACCAAAGAGGATATCAGAAAATGGAAAGTTATCCCTTGGTCATGGATAGGAAGAACCAACAAATGGCCATACTCCCAAAGCTGTTGTAAAGATTTAATATAATCCTGATCAGAATATCATTAGCATACCTCACAGATCTAGAGAAAATATTCCAAAAATTCATTTGGTTACAGAAGAGACTAGAAAAGCAAAAGCAATTCTGGGCAACAAAGACAAGATAAGAGGCATCAAAATCCCTGACTCGAAATTATACTATAAAGCTACAGTAATAAAAATCAGCATGGTACTGGCAAAATAAAACAGACATGAGGATCAGTGGAACAGATTATAAGACACAGACACAACTACAAACACACTGAGCCACCTTATTTTTGACAAAGGGGCCAAGCATGTTCACTGAAAGAAAGATAGCCCCTTTAATAAATAGTGCGGGGAAAACTGGCTTTCCACATGCCAAAGAATGAAACAAGACTCATGTCTATCACCATGAACTAAACTAAAATCAAAATGGATCAACGATCTAAGCATTAAAACAGAAACACTAAATCTATTGAAACAGAAAATAGGTATAAATCTCGAAGACATAGGGGTAAGAAGAGAGTTCATGAACAGAAACCAAACTGCATAGAAAGTACTTCAAAGACTTAACATCTTATTAAAAAAGTTTATGCACATCAAAAGAAATTACCAACAGATTGGAAAAAAGAAACACAAAATGGGAAAAGATTTTAGCCAATTGAGTTTGTTTGTAGTTGTGTCAACTTCTTCTAAACTGTTCCATTGGTCCTCAAGTTTATTTTTCTGTCACTTTATCTTTTACAAAGAGGCAAAACATGTTTACTGGAAGAAAGATAGCCTCTTTAATAAATGATGCTGGAAAAAATGGCTTTCCACATGCCAAAGACTAAAACTAGACCCAAGTCTGTCACCATGCATTAAACTAAAGTCAACATGGATCAAAGATCTAAGTATTAAAAGGAAAAACAAACACTAAATCTACTGGAAGAGAAAGTAGGTAGAAACCTTGAAGACACAGGGATAAGCAGAGAGTACATGAACAAAAACCGAACTGTACAGGGAATACTTCACAGAATCAACAACTGGGATCTTAACTTATTAAAATGTTTTAGAACCTCAAGAGAAATCACCAGCAGAGTGAAAAGAAAACTCACAGAGTGGAAAAATTTTTTAGCCAACCATCCCTCAGACAAAAAATTTTTATCTAGAACACATAAAGAACTGAAAAAACTCAAGACTCCCTACATTCAAAGACCCAATCCAAAAATGGGCCGTGGAGATGAATACATATTTCTCAGATGAAGAAATACAAATGGCAAATAAATATTTGAAAAAATGTTCAACATCATTGGTCATTCAAGAAACATAAATTAAAACAACACTGAGATTACATCTCACTTCAGAAAGAATTGCTGTCTTCAAGAAATCAATCAATAACAAATGCCAGTGAGACTGTGGGGGAAAAGGAACCCTTCTCCACTGTTGATGGGAGTGCAGACTAGTACAAACACTGTCAAAATCAGTGTGGAGATTTCTTAAAAAACTAGGATTAGAGGTCCAATTCGAAACAGATATCCTCCTTCTGGGTATCTTCCCAGAAGAATTAAAAACATCATACTACAGCAATATATGTGCACCCATGTTTATAGCAATTTGTAATAGCTAAATCTTGGGAAAAAAACCCAGATGCCCATCAACCAAAGAACGGATAAAAAGATGTGGCTTTTCTATATAATGGAGTACTGTTAAGTCACAAAGAAGGATAAACTGGAGACTTTTATAGGTAAATGGATGCAACTCAAGACCACACTTACAAGTGAAATAAATCAGACCCATATGTGTAAACGTCATATTGCTCACTAGTGTGAGAAACTGAACAAGGAAATAGGGTCCAAAATGTACAATAGATAATGTAAATTGGGAAGTAACTGTTCAAAAGAAAAGACAAACTGTGATGGGGAAAGAGAAATTAAGAAAAATTGAAAAAATATAAGTATACACAGGATAGTTAAGATAATTATACAGTTAGCTTTTCTTCACTCCTTAAAAAGAAAGTTTTGTGCTAATATTGTTTGGACAAGATATCATGCATATATCTTCTACTTTGAACAACAACTATAAAGACAATAATACACAATATATCAATTATAACAGTCCCACTAACCTTTTTGAAACTCAATTTCATAGTTATATTTATCTTTTTTTCTTTCTTTAAAATAAAAAAAAATCCTTCAGAGATCATTGGAAAGGTTGAAGGAACATAGTCTATTCTTAACTGATATAAAAGTTCACCAAATTCCCACGCCTTCTCCTCCACCCACATGTGCACACACAAACCATGCAGCAGAACTGTTCTGAGTAAGTAAACTCACCACTTCCGTAATCAAACACAGAATTTCAAAATGTAACTACATTGCAATCACTAAATCTGCAGTACTAAGATCACCTCAGGTTTCTGGAATTCTGCTCTGCAATTCCTGCAGTTGCTTAAAACCCAGGAACCTCTGAAGCTGGTCATTCTGACAAAATGGAACCTCCACCAAAGCCTGAGGAGCTTTCAACTCCAGCTGCACTTGGGGGGATCTGACAGACAAGACTAGATTGCCTGTGTCCATCTACACTGCATGAGAAACAGAATTGGACTTCTAGGTGGGGAAGTGGGAACTGATACATGTGAGTTATTTAAAAGATGGTGGAAAATTCCAAATATGACACATACTCACTAAAATCACATTCAGCTAAGATGAGGGCTCAAGAACTACTCCCAGATCTCTGCGTCAGGAAAGTCAATGAATAATGGTGTCACTACAGAGACAGAGAACACTGGACAAGGAATAGTTCAGAGTAAGTGAAAGAAATATAAGTTTAATGCCAGAAATGTTGAGTTTGAAGTACTCATGAGGTATGTAAATAAAGATGTTTAATTGAATATATGAGTCTGGAGTTTAAATGAAAGGTCAAAACTCCAGGTGATAACGTGTTTGCCATCAGAATACGATGGTGACTGATGCTGTAAAAAGGATAAGGCTGTGAGAAGAAGGCACAGTGGGAGAGAAGAAGGCAGGCCATGGAGCTGCCCATAGCTTGGATAGTAAGAAGAGAAAGAGTGAGAAAAGAAGAGTGCCAAAGAAAGGTAGAAACCAGAGACAGGAAGCCAGAGTTGGTGGAATCCCGGAATGCAAGGTAGAAATATTTCAGGGAAGATGATAACTAAGACAATAGATCTTGAATGTTCTCACCTTATACACAAAGTGGATAACTAGGTGAAGAGATGGATGAGTAAGTCATCTTAAGGTAATTATTTCATAAGGTATACATACATGTTAACATCATGTCATAGTTTGTAAATATGTGCAGCCTTTGTTCATTATACTTCCATAAAGCTGAACGGAAAAGGGATGGTGGTCAGATCTCATAAATTCTATTTTAGATCGATGAAACATGCAATAAATAATTATTCATTTCTTTCTTCATCCTGTGACATTTAGTCTAGGTTGCTCTGCTTACACTGGGTTACACTATACTGAAAGAGAGGAAATGATAAAAGGGCAACAAGAAAGAAGCAAAAGAGAAAGCCTGAAAGTAAATCCTAGGGCTCTTCCAGCTTCGTATTCCTCCACCCACATTATGAGTCTCCTCTGCCCACTCACCAATGTAGGTGCTTTGTTGTAGAATAGCTGAATCTGTTCTCCTGCTGGTGACCCCATCCAGTGGCCTGTGTTTCAGCTCTTCCCTATGTTCCTGCTGCCCATACACTAAGCTCCAGCTGCCCTGAAAAGATCTTGTCATTCATTCATTTCATCTTCCTCTTTCCTTTGGTTAATTACTGTCTAACTCTAGCTCTCTCTTTATATTTTACTTTCTGTAAAACTATTTGAAATGCTTCCAGCACGAATCTGAGTTTAATGACAATGCTGAAGTGGAGGTGATGGGAGGGATGATGGCAGTCAGGTGAGGTTACAACAAAATAGAAAAGATCACAATACCTGAAACTAAGTTAACTTTTAAATATCAGTGAAAAGCCTGGCTGAAGGAACCATCTCTGTGCTGCACTGCAAAAGGATACCTGAAGACAAGAGCACATTTTCTTGTTTAATTTATATCCCAACACATGTTGATCATTTACTAATGATTTTTTAATGATAATAATCTATCATGCCATTTGTGTGGTACAAGAGGTGACTCCAGGGTTTTCCTTCATTCTGGCAGGTCTATTTTTGAATTTAATCGTGACAAATAGCATCACTGGGTAGATTTCTTCAGTGAGTTGAGAAATGGTCCTTTGACCCCTGTGGTATAATTGGAAAGTCTCTAGTTTCCTAACTTCTTTCCTATTTCTCACTTAGCAAATTAGATAAGAGAAAAATTACACAATGATGGAAGGAATTAAGATCTGGAGATAAGTCAAGAGAGTAGACTTAATGGGTAGAAAGAAGCAGAAGAAACAAAGATACACAGGGTAATTTTGATGTTCTCAGGTTTAGCTGAGGTCCAGGGTGACCGAGCTGACTCTGGATAATGGGATGTGTGTATAGGTACAGCAGAAAATTGTGTATTGACATCCAAATCCCACATCTTTCTTTACACTAGCCAGGACATTTTGGTACTAATGAAACATACCTCAAAACCATTAGACAAAGGTCCACAGGGCACCAGGAGCCTCACAGTCAGTTGGACCTGACCATTGTTGGTTCATGGTGACAAAGTTATGACCTAGAGCTTCAACCTGCTTTTCCAAGGTAAATACCAAATCGAGTGCCTCTGAGAAGGTGAATAATGTCCCTGCACTAAGCCCAGTGTCAATGCAACTAGTGTCCAAACACTGACCGCATCTTTTTTCTAATATTGATGGCTAAAAGCAACTTTTTTTTCCATCTCCATTCTCACATTTTTATTTTAGTCCATGACCCAACACATTACATTTGTCTGTCTTCCTTTTATTCAGTGACAACAGAGAATCTTTTTAAAGAAAGTCTGGTTAGGCGCTGTCACACTTAGGAGATGGACAAGATTTTCATGGCCTGGGAGGTACTTTCCAGCCTGGGAAATTAGCTTTCACTGACTCAATGACTTAGATGTTTACAAGCATTATTTCATATTCATTAACAATCCTGCAAAGTATGTACTAATGTTATCTCGATCATACAGATAAGTAAGTAGAGGATCACACATATTACGTGCATGGCCCCAAACCGTATTATTAAAGAATTGCAGAAACAGGATTAGAGTTGCAGCTATTGAAAGCGGGAGCACTCTTATTAAACACTATGCAGCACTGCCTCCCAGTGGCAAAGTGAAGAAATGCACCTCTATAACCAACAAGAAACCAAGTGTATCAGCAAACAGAAGTGAGGACGGAGAGCACACGCCTTGCTGAAACAAGTCCCTCCATTGGACAATTCGCACGGCCCGCCGCCTTCTGATTCCCCTGCTCAGTCTCGCTCACTGCCTCCTCCTTAAGTCATTCTTTCTCTGTCTTCTTTCTTTTATTCTCAAAATAACAGACTACACAAGAAAACAAAACACAGGAGCACTCTGCAAAGTGTATCAGCTCAAACAAAAATGACCAATCAAGGATGGGTCTATGTCTTAGTTACTTTTTACTCGTTGCCGAGACAAAATACCTAATGCCCAAAATTAGGGAAGGAAAGGTTTATTTCTTACAGTTCCTCGGGAGTTTCAGTCCACACTTAGTTGGCTCCAAGTCAGCATGGCATGGTGGGGCTGCAGGTCATGGCAGCTGCAAGCAGCAAAGCAGGCTGATGAGAGAGAGAGGGCGGAAGCTCGGAAGCCGCAAGAGGAAGCCCCGCCTTCCCTTACACTGTATCTCAGCTGCTCCCCTGGGCGGGTGCAGCACTCACACCACCGATTCCTGTACTACACAACAAATCAATAACAAGTGCCAGACTCAGCCTCATCAAAAGTATATGAGGACTTGGGGGGATATAGTATATCACCCAATACAGTCTTCGAGTCCCCAAATTACAAGAGCCACAAAAATACACACATAGTTTCATATTATGAAATTATTTTTCTAGGATTTTTTTCCATAAGTCATTGTCCTTCCATCTCTACCCTATGATTTCTACTGGCTTTTAGTTTAGTTACATAGTCAATGACTGGACCTGGGCTGGAGGTTGTCACCACCCAGGTCCCTGCCCCACCTCACAACTGATGTATTATTTTTCTTCCAGCTGCCAGGAATATTGGCTGCTGGTGGCTGAGTTTTTCAGACAGAATAGCCCCATGCTGAGGGGAGCTGCCTTGCCCAAGGTTACTGAAGCCATGGCTTAGTCTATGCTGAGATTCAAGATGAATTAGGCATAAGTGTTGACCACTGAAGCCTACATTACCCAAGGGGATTGTACACAGTTCTCATTATAAGTGTAGTGTGCCTGAGGTTCTCCTTTGCCCAATAATTTTCCCTCTGTGCTTCACAGGTGCTCCCAAGTGTAAACTCCAATAACCCTGCAGGTAAATACTGAGGTGTGAGCTTTCATAAACTCAATCTAAGGCAAACCCAACTCCTAACTTCAATTTTATTTACAAAGACTATCATTCTAACTAAAGTGCAAAAAGACTGTGTGAAAGTATACCTCAAAAGGCACATGGATATAAAGTTCACACATGTGCCAGACCATTAAAATACAAATTTAAAACCCATGAATTAACACTTCTCTTCTGCTGCTAGCATTGTGCACTCATATTGCAACTCATGGCTTTGTCATTGTAACTGTCATGGCACTTAACTCTCTTGCCCTGCTGAGTTGTTTGCTTTTCTTTCTAAAGAGGTTCAACTGGAAACTTTATGACAACTTCAGAATCCAAAACTTTCCTCTAAATGGTTGTAGGGAAAACTCTCCTTCCTACAAATTAATCTGAATACTTGTTATCACAAATTTGTTTGGTTTTTGCATGCTTTTGCCTTGTGGTGTTTGTCTAGTCATGATGACTACAGGCAGAGATCTTTTTGGGAGTGTCAGCATCACACATATCCAAGTCATGATTCAAGCAGTAATTTTAATCCCTTGTTGGGGCAATAGCCTCCTTTAACGTGGTGCAAAAAACTTTCACTAGGAAAACTCCCTCCTAGCATATTAGCAAGACAGCTCAATCACAAAGGTACAAATTGAAATTACTCTCTTGCTTTCTGCACCCACACTCCCTCCTGTGACCCTCTCCCCAGGTAACTTCCTATTGGCCTTTGCTCCCCCTCAATGTATTTTTGGAGTGCAAATATCAGAATCACGATATAGACTATAAACTGAAAAAAGATGAATCATTGTTAAATGAGAAACCTCAATCTCATTGTTAAATTTACAGGACTTAGTTTGTACAGTCCTAAGAATAAGAAACATAAAAATAACTTTAAAAGTTAATTAACAAAATAACTTAAATAAAATGGCTAAGAAAAAAATAAAGGGATAAAGTTTAAATTTTCCACAATCAATCATTCTTGGTCTCACAAGGGCACAGGACAAAAAGTTTTTCTTCAGTTAGATTAATGTTTTAATACTCCTTAAAGATAACTCTATTTTAGTATTCAAATTAAGAAAGAAAATGATGAAAGTGGCCCTAGGAACAAGTTACTTGTCCAGGATTACAAAAGATAGAGAATAGGAGTCAGTATTTGAACCTAAATAATTTGATTCCAGAACCTGAAATCTTAGCTATACATTAAAGTTTTCCTGCATCGATAAAATACTAAAAATACTAAATTACACAAATCTTGTGACATTTACTAATGAGAAAATTATTAGTAATTGGTATTCTAATCCTACAAGTTTTAGTATGCTACCTCAATTTCCCTTGCTAGTTTTATAATATAAAAAGGCATCTGAATTTCCTGAGGGTTAGTAGAGTGCTGTAGCTGGAATACATTGAATCTGCAGGGGGTAATTGGATTTAATATTTGCTTCAGATCAACTAAGTTTTTTTCACTGCTACTAGTACAAGGAGATACAATTGCTTCAAATACAGTGATGTTATCTCTTAATTTTGAAAATATGCATATCTTATGGTACAGCATTCCAGCAGAAACTGTAAAATAGACAAATTGTAGTATATCCAGGAAATGGTATGTAAAACAGCTGTGAAAATAAACTAGATAGAGCATGAATGAATTTCAGCAAGACACAGAAGTATATACATAGTTGATTACATTTTCAAAAATAAAAATGTATAAAGTAACATTGTTCATTGATACAAAATTTAATAGCAGAGCAATTACACAACAAAATCCCATAAGCACCTGTAGAGGGAGGTGGAAACTAGATGAGAATAGAGGGTGTACATGGGTCAGAAGTACTAACCTATTTTATTTCATAAATTAGGTGCAAGGTAGATAGCTACTTGTGCTGTTATACCTTTACATCTTAAAAATGTACTTATCGATATAATTTATACATGCAGTATTCAACATTTTTAAGAAATCCAGTGTTTTCAGTGAGGCAGATTTGTTTTAATATTGGTAACTTGTTTTGTAATTATTTATAAATCGTTGCATTTTTTTAAAACAATTTTCCAAAATTGAGTACTTGTTTTACCTTTTTGCTCTATATCTCTAATTTGTTTTCAATTGGGTATTTTAGGTTAATTATTGTAGCAAAAAATGGTAAAATAAAAAAATCAAAAAGCAATGTAAAATCACAGTCTCAGAAAAGTTACTCTACTATCTATTAAGCTCATTTGTTCTTGCTCTAGGTATTGTTGCTACAAAAGCAATTTAAATCATTATTGAAAACAATCAGGAAACTTACAAAAGTAGAGGAAAAACAGTACTCATAATCCCACAATCCAAAGTGTAAAAATCTTTCCAGATGATCTACATTGCTGTCTGTGAATTAATATAGTCATGGAAAGAGTGATTATTTTGTACGCATTCTATAATCTGCCATCATTGACTCAATCAATCTAAATCAAAAGAAAACTTTAAATCTGCTGCTTCCCTCCCTTTCTCTGTATCCTAAAAATATCTGTAAAATAATTAGATCATTTCCTCAAGGCAGAAAAAAATAAAGCTTGAATTGAAAACAGTTTTTGTTATAAATGTCAATCCCCATCAATTGGATTGGCTGCATGAGCTGTTCAGAGTCACCTTCTGAAAATGACCCTGAACTCTACAGCAGGTTCTCAACAAATGTGCGGGGTTTGTTGGGGAGAGGAAGGTAGAATAAGAACACAGGCACCCCTTTCATCCATCTACACAGCCTCGGTTTACACAACAGCTCCATTTGACATCAGCAGTTCCCCAGCTACCTGCTCTAGGATACTCTCCGCGACATTCTGTACTTTTTTCTTTTTGTTCTTCCTCTTTTGCAATGCAGATTCAAAAGCACCTAGATCACTCTGTTAGAAATAAAAAGTTTATGCAATTTGAGATCTTTAAAACACTATGCTTGTCTTGTAATGGAAAACTCACCCTTGAAATATCATAATGGCCTTGCATGTGATGGCATATGTCTGTATTTCCAGAACTATGGGTGGCTAAAGCAAGAGGATCACCAAGTTTGAGCACAGCCTGGGCAACTCAGTAAGACTGTATCTCAAAATAAAAACCAAAAAGGACTGGGGATGTAGCTCAGTGCAAAGGCCAAGGGTTGTTCAATTTCCAGTATCAACAGTATGGAATACAGGAGGGATAGATTAGATGGGTATGTAGATAGACAGACAGACAGACAGACAGACAGACAGACAGATAAATAATAGATGCCAGGAAATCTGTAATGCCTAGAAATATTTGAAATTTTAATGACCTAATTGGCAATGTGTATTGTACATGTTATGCTTTCAAGAATTCCCAAAGGAGAAGATAAGAATATGGAAAAGGAAAGCAATAAGCCTTTGTTCAGTACTTTATGCTGCTGGCCACAGATGTACATTCCCTTGAGAGGACAATTATGGTGAAAGGAGGGGACCAAATTGTCTTAGTTACCTTTCACTCATTCCCAACACAAAATACCTGACGCCCAAAATTAGGGAAGGAAAGGTTTATTTCTTACAGTTTCTCGGGAGTTCCAGTCCATACTCAGTTGGCCCTAAGGCAGTGTGGCCTGGCAGGGCAGCCATTCATGGCCACCACAACCTCAAGGCACACTGGTGAGAGAGAGAGGGCAGAAGCGAGAGAGAGGAAGACCCGCCTCCCTTACACTGTATCTCAGCTCCACCTCTGGGCGGATGCAGCAATCAAATCATCAATCCTGGTGCTAGACAACAAATCAATTACAAGTGCCAAACTCAACCCCATCAAAAGTATATGAGGATTTGGGGGTACATAGTATCACCCAATACACAAACTAAGAAGAAACTGCAGCTAAGCATGGTGGCACATACCTGTAATCCTGGCTGCTCTGGAGGCTGGGGCAGGGGAACAGAAAGTTTGAGATGACTCAGCGAGTTCCTGTCTCAAAATGTCAAAAGCATTGGGAGTGTAGTTTAGAGATAAAGCACCCTTGGGTTCACTTTCTAGTACCAGAAAAGAGAGATACAGAGAGAAAAAGGAAGGGGAGGGGAAGGGAGGAGACAGGAGGGAAAGGAAGAAACACCAAAGAAGATGCTACAAGTTCTGATGTGATCAAATGGTCAGATAACAGGCTAGGATGGTGCAGAAGAGCTGAAAATAGATGAAGAAGAGAATAAGGAGAGAGATTTAACCTTTTCTGGTGAGTTCTCTTAGGGAATGACAAGGAGAACTCAGGAGATGTTGGTGTTGATGCCTCTCCAAAATTACTTTAGGGAACTATAATTTATCTGTGGTGTAAGAATTTTGAAAAAAAAACCTGCCTTTTTCATTTTAAGGAAGAAGAAGCTGAGGTTAAATGAGAAGTTGCTCAATCCAGTGTGGAGGGGAGAGGAGGGCAGGGCAGGGGAGTTAGATGGGAGGATTACAGGAAGTATGGAACCGGATTAGCATCTCATGTATTTAATCATAATAAAATTTAAGACATCACATCACACATGTCTTTTTTTTTAAATGTCTGGTTTTTTATAAACTTCACTGCTACCACAAGGTAGGCTGCAATGTGTCTAAGTAGAATGAGTTTGGGCTTTTAGAAAGTTCAGCTACCAAAAAGAGGATGCTGGCTCCCAAAACAGCACAAGCTTTGTTTTGAAACTAGCGTATAACTCTGCTATTATCCACCCACAGTGGTACTGTGGCGAAAATGGCAACCCCAACCAGTATACTTCAGTTTCCTGTTGTGGTTTCTATTGCTTCTGTCTCCTAGAATCAGCTAGTCACTGTGATGTATAGCTGATCACTGGGATGTATATTGTAAGAACCAATCAAAAACAGCCAAGTACTCTGCTTTTGTACTTCCTGCTTACTTATTGTTTTAGTTACTTTTCACTCGTTGCCAAGACAAAATACCTGATGCCCAAAATTAGAGAAGTAAAGGTTTATTCTTACAGTTTCTCAGGAGTTTCAATCCATACTTAGTTGGCTCCAAGTCAGCATGGCATGGCGGGGCTGCCGGTCATGGCAGCTGCAAGCAGCAAGGCACACTGATGACAGAGAGGGCGTCATATATGCTAATATAGGATTTAATACATGAATTATGTATTTCTATTTCAAAGATTTTATGGATTTTGCCACTATTCATTTCCTGTCTGAATGCTGCACAATTCCTCTGGCCCACTAGCACTTGCAGATGGTATGATAACAACCATAGGAGCACATGGTGCTCTCCAGCCAATACACCACAGCCACTCACCACAGAGATGGATCTGCAGCCAGCCGGGCAGGAGAATGCTTGTGGCTATTCAGTGTTAGCAGACATGAGAGCAGAAGTATAATTTCAGCTGATATGAGGTCTGGAGGAAATGTTCATTTTCAGAAGGCAGGGAGAGGAAGGCTCTACAGAGACTGAATTGGTCTTTATGACCAAAAGAAAAGGAAAGTATTGCCCTTTATTCTTAGATCTCTTACCTGTGCATGATCTCAGGGATTCCCTGGAAATTGGGTTGCTCTGGAATTGAGGCAATTCCAAGACACAGAAAATGAGGAAGCCCCAGCACTCCAGAGGCTAAGGCTGGAGGACCACTGTGAGTTCAAGGCCAGCCTGGGCTACATAATGAGACCTTGTCTCAAAAACTAAATAAATAAAATAAAATAAAATAGAAAGAAAGAGAAAATGGGAAAGAAAATGTGGGAGTCTAAGAAAGAAGATTAAACTGAGGAAGGAAGAAGCCCTCAGACTTCTCTTTCATCCCACAAGAGAATTAGTCCTTAAACTGCAGGTAATAGGTCAGAATTTCTCCCAGACTCAGACAAACCACCGTGTGCTGCCACTGTGAAGTCTCTGAGACCTGATATTCCCTAATGGGCACTTTGCCAATATATTACATCCTCAGCCAGCCAAGCACACCTGTTTAGATGAAACCCTTTATATATTATAAAGTACTTTCATATGCACATTTATGTAAGTTTAGTATCTAAATAAGGTAAGTAACATCCCACCACATTTCATAAGTCAGGAAGCAGAGGCTTCTGGTTCCAAGGTGAATTCTTTTCCAATGGGCCAGAGTGATTTTATCCTACTCCTTATTCATTCTGGTCCCCTCACCTTATACCGCACTACTGGAAATCATCTTCAAGAAATTATTACCACACAGACACAGAATTTTACAGCCACAGCAAAACTGTTTAGTATTCTGATAGGTGGAGAGACATAGAGAGAGAGGAGAGAGAGACAGAGAGAGAGAGACAGACAGACAGAGAGACAGAGACAGAGAGTGAGAGAGAAAGAGAGAGAGACAGAGAGAATCAGAATAATATGAGAATATTATTAAGGTGAGTGAAAAAGGAACCAGAATGCCTGGGTTCAAACCCTACTTTCTGTACTAATACCAGTTAGCTGAGTAACTATGGAAAGTCACACCTTCTCTGGTCAAATTTCCTTCCCTGTCTGGTGGAGATAAGAGCATTGTCAACTGCATAAAGCCACACAAGTCAATATGTATAGAGGACTGGTTACAAGGCACAGAGTGTGTTAGCTTCTAACACTAACCTGGCAAATCCGTTTCCCAACTCAAGAATTTCAGACACTGCAACCATTCAGCCAAAAAGAGAGATAAAGAGATATCTACTTGATTCCAAAGGGTGTTTCATTCCCAAGAGGGATATCTTTCACTTTCCTCATTTTGTAGCTCTTCAGACAGTTTATAAACATACTTTTTAAAAAGCTTGAGTTGAGACAGAATAAGCAATTTCTATCACAAAGTCATCCACCTTAAGAAAGCACTAGCTCACATTTGAGACTTTTTCCACACTTAGTAATAACAATTTAAATCTCTTAAACTTATCAACTCAGATATCCAAATCCTTCTGAAATGATTTTTTTCATATTCATCCTTCATCTCATCACAGAAAAGATCAATGTTTGACATACAGAATCTGCAGATTATATGTCTGAGGTTCTTTACTTTGAATGCCTGTCATACACCAGGCCTACTTCCAGCCTTGAGAAACATGACAGAAGACTGTACAGACACAGTCCTTCATATCATGGAGCTTAAAATATAGGGTTGTGTGTGATCTCCAACAAAGCTGCCACTGGCCAAATGTAGCTGTTCAAATTTAAAATTTATCAAAGTTAAATAAAAATTTTAAAAATTTCCTCCATCACACTAGACATATTTTAAGTATCTGATACTGTACCTAGTAGCTACTGTATTAGACAAAGGATATTTATCTGCTGTATTAGATGAAAGACATTTGTAGCACTGTGAAAAGTTCTGTTGGGCATTGCTGATCGGGAAAAAGATAAAAGTAAGTAAACCATGAACCAGCAAGGAGAATATGGTACATGTTGGTCAGCTTTCCATGACTATAATAAAATGCCTGAGATTGCCAGGCATGGTGGGTTAAATTTGTAATTTCAGCTCCTTGAAGGAGACATAGCTTTTGAGCATTCTAAATGTGTAGGTAAAGAGATGCATTTTATATGGTACTTGATTTAAAGCTCATACTCTATTAAATTACTGGAAAACAAGTATGACTGAAATTACTTGAATATATAAACCTACTTTTTCAACTGTACATTTTATTAGCTGTAAATAGATTGAATGTTTTTGATTAGCATTTATCATTAGAATTAGATGTGCTGTAAGAGTACAATATATCCAACATTTTGAAGACCATATAAAATGTAAACTAACATTAATTTTTATGGTAATTATGTATCGAAGTGATAATATGTTGATTGTACTAAGTTTAATCAAGCATATTATTAAATTGACTTCACTTGTTTCTTTTTACTTTTTTTAAAAAATTAAAGCTATACCTGTGCTCACACAGTATCTCTATTGGATAGGGTTCTTTGGGAGCATGAACTACAAGGGTTCAAACTCCACTTCTACAACTTTCTAAGTATAAAATGGACTCAAATGCGTTTTCTAGGTCTTTTACAAAAAGTTGCCTAATAGTACCTACTACATAGAGTTGATCGAGACATAAGTGAATTACACTTAATGTGTCTAATTCATGAATAATTCATGATGCCTGGTGTGTTCAATATGATGTTATTATATTATTATGCTTACAGCTGTCATGATGTGGGGAAAGCAAGATACAGGAGGAGAATGTGAAACATCAGAAAGAATTTTTCTTTTTCTTAGGCAAACCTTGAATCAGATGTCGATTTGGATATGGATAAAAAATGTGTAAGACCTCGCTTCCATGGTATCTGGCTCTGTAGTAGGTCCCAATGGCATCCCTTTACCGCTGTGAGCCAAAACACTCTCTGTCACTTGAGTACATTCTTTTCTTACAAGATTCCAAAAGGCCAACTAATGAAAGGGTGTCTGACTGAACTTAGAAAGGAGCTTTAGTAAGAGTGTGGCATTGAGTCATAAATGTAAAGGAACTCTGCCACTGAACCAAGCCTTATGCCTTTCAGAAAGTCATTAGTGTTCCTGGGCTATTTCCCCATCAATTAAATAGGGAAAACAGAAAGTACTATCATGAGCACTAAACAAGGTATCAGGATAGACAGAGCTCTGTAAATTGCACAGTACTGTGTTAATGTCATTATCTTCTGCCTTTAGAACCATTACTGCAGGATTATCTTTCCTCCCAGACAAAACATACAATTGCTTCTGTGGGACTGTTTCTGAGTATCCTCTTCCTGGACTTACATATTTCTCAACTGGTTTGTGATAAAACTGTAACATCCTATGCTGTAAAAAACTTCACTACTTCTTTGAAAAATAAAAATGTGAAAGATAGTGGAGGGATAAATCAGTAGATAATTACCAGCTATTAACACCTCAGCTTTTTTACCAGACTAATCATGAGCAAGTCTTTGAGGAAATGGGCCACAGATCAGATAACTTTTCATTCATTCTGAGACTCATACATTCAGCAAATACATACGTTATTGAAATAAGAAACATTGGACCAGGGTAAGGAGGATCAGGACTTGGAAATGGGCGATGCAGTTTCAATCAGGTAGTCACAATAAGCCTCATAGAAAAGGTAACATTTAAGCATTAAGAAGGTAATGTGATGTTGGGGATCACAAATTATAAATTGAGTCTAGAGGGTTTCCAAGGCTGTCCTTGTCCTGCCCTGTAACCTGGATTGAAACAGAAACTTCCTACTTTCTCCTGGTCACAGCTGAAGTCCTGTGACTCCTGATGTTGTGGCGCTCACAGAGCAGCTGAGGACAATAAGGATCTTTAGAATAATATAGTAGCAGTAGTAGCAAAGTTTTGCTTGGGGAAGAAACAGTTTCTTTATTAATCCTTGTCTCACAACAATGCTTAGTTCTTTTACTAGCCCACTGTAACCACCATTACTGCTCCCGGAATCACTTACTACCCCTAACCCTGCACTGGTTAATAAAAGTGGGCCAGCTGAAGAGGCCTCTGTCTTTGCCCATCCTGAGGCACTGGCCTCACAGGCCCACTTTCACGCATTACTAAATTGTTTCTGCCTCTCATTTCATCCTTCGTCATACCCATCATACAGGCAGGTGGGGATCTTGACCAGGTCTCAGGCAAAGTGAAGGAGTGGATTATGCAGATGTCTGGAAAGAACATTCTAGAAAAAGAAAACTCACCTATGACTTCCAGTAACCATGGGGAGCCAGTGTGATTGAAGCAGAGTGAGGAGGTGAACAACAGGAGAATAAGTCAGAGAAGTGTACTGGGAGGTAGGACAGATAGATCATGCAGGATCTTAGAGGTATAAAGGCTGTGAAATTTATTATGAATACCAGAACTCATTAAGAGTCAAAGAGATGCTACTAATAACTACACTGGATTAACAGTCATGAACCATCTACCAGGATGATTGGTGATCCTACTTTTAAGCCATTATCTTGTGATGGGCTTATTTTGAAGGCACAACAGGAAGTCCCACCTAGAACAGAGTCCAACTGTTTCTGAAACTGTGCCAAATGGTCTAAGTGGAAAAATACTGAAGAAAGGTTCAGTATGGTTCCCTAGAGGAACAGAAAGGGGAGAGAGAGAGAGAGAGACAGAGACAGACAGAGACAGAGACAGACAGAGAGAGAGATGTCACCTAACAAACAGGAGAGCCATGTGCCACAGCATTAACTAAGCATGAGCAGGGAGATGGATAAGTCTTCTAGGAAAGCTTGCAAACAGCGGGAGGAGGCACAGAGGAGTATTTTTGTCCTTTGCTTTTTGTTCATCTATATTTACTGCCTGGAAGAGGACCCTAACATAGAACTGAAGGAACCACTTTACACTCACAAAGTATGACATATGTGCCAAGTATTATGGAGTGGAAAGAGATACCCTGGGTCCCAGAGGATTTTTCAAAACTACTGTGCCAAGCCTGAGCATTTTACTACCAAACAGAAGAAAAAATAAGATTATCATCAAATACCTGAAGAAGTCCATTTTTTTTTTTTTGGTAATGTAGTTTTTTGTTCACTCAAGTCTGTTACTGACTGCTGAATGCCAGTCATCAGTGCCGTGGGTCACCTTCTGCCAACTTCTCTCCCACACGTCCCTCCTCTCTGACTCACACACCCACGCTGGTAGGTAGAATTGCTTTGCTTCTAAACTCTGGTGCTCAGTTAGATTCCCCCCATCTTCTCTAGAAAGCTCACCGGCCCTTTTTCTCATTCTCTGGAACTGGGTAGGGACCTGCAGAGAGGCATGCTCTATAGAAAAAAGAAAAATCAGTCAATGTTCTCCCTGCTCTGCCCTAAGTAGTGTCCTCACTTAAACTTCAAAAGAAAGACAAAATACACAAAAGGCAATGCAGAATGGTGTAAGTGCCTATTATATATTTTACCCTCTCAACTAAATGCTGTGAACTTTAATAGTCAAATACATAAAGATCCATAATACTGAATGCTTCTAAAGTACTCAAGTGTAGAGAAGTGGAAGAAATGCTATTTTTCTTCCTCCATTAGATGAAGTATAGAGATGCATTCAGAAAACATTATTGAAAACTAGAAATTAATGAAATTATGACTACTATTGTATACCTACAAATTTAGCAATGTGAAAACCCACAAATATATCACTAGGGATTCTCCAGGATATCCTGGAAAGCAAAGTTTTTGACATATTGAGTCCTAATATATAGGTACATCTTTGGCATGATAATTACACTCAAGGGACAGAGTTTATGAAAAAGTTCAAGAGCTATTCATATTGGAGTTAAGTCTAAGAAATACCTGAAAATGTTTACTTCACAGTTGCTTATGATAACATACAAAAAACTAAAAAGAAATAATCCTAGTACAAAAAAAATTAATGACAATGTGCCAAGTGCTGTACGAGGCAAGAGAGACACAATTCAGAAAAGGCAAATAAACTCCATCCTTGGTTGGGCCTTATACTCTAGTGATAAAAACAAATAAAAATTTATTTTTGAGTGGTGATAAAAATAATGAAAAAAGAAATAAAGTCAAGTAAATTAACCGAGCTTATAAATGATGGAGTTCAAATGTGAATTTAGGTGAGCTATTCTCTCAGTGCTTTACCAATTTGCTTCAGACTTCCAAGGACTAAAGAAGTTCACTGAGATCAGCTACATCAGTTGCCAATGGAGGAAAAAAAGAAATGAAACAGTTTCCATTTGTGGGAAACAACAGAAGGGTTCATTCGGTCTCCAAATTACTTGCCCAGGAGAGCAAATGACTTTGTTAAATCATGGGACACAGGGATCAGTGACCAGCCTGTAAGATAAAAATTAACACAGCACTTGAGGTCTTCTCTTTAGCCTCTTTCCAGATAACTGGGCAGGTGGCCGACACCAAGGCTATGGCTCTACTTCCACATAACTGTGACTCAGGAGCTATCTCAGGAGTTACCCCATGGTGTCTTACTCTGAGGACAAGAATATGAGCTGCTGCCCTTCTTTGGTGTAGAACCGTATGGTCATAGTCAGACTGAATTTTTAAACTTCTTTTGTATTAGAAGCATTACTGATGTACAAAAGGTCAAATTCCATGTTCCCTAGTTTTTCTCACTGTGCTTTAAAAGTTATTCAGATTTCTAGTTCAAAACTTAACCTAGCTGGGGCTGGAGGTTTAGCTCAGTGGCACAAGTGGCTGCCTGGCAAGTGCAAGCTCGTGAGTTTGATCCCCAGTACCAAAAAAACAAATAAATACATAAGAAATAAAATAAAATAAAAAATAAAACTTAACCTAGTTACTAACTCTTGATGCAACTGCTCCAACTTTGCAGTGAATTATTTATGACTATAGAGATAAATGTAAAGACCCATACACATACACAAAAGAATTAAATCACTAGTCAACTTATCACCAGAGTGTCAGAAGCCGAGAGAAAGGATAAGAGTAATCAGTACTCCTAATCAACTGCTACCCAAAATTTGTTCACATAAAATGAAAAGTTAAAAAGATGCTACCTCTCTCCCCCCAAATCCCCTCCCTCCAGATTAGAGAAACGCAACCTTTGCACCAAGCAGAAAATTGAGATTGAACTGTATATGTATTGATTTCGCTATGGCAAAGTGCCAATTGTTCACATCCTCCAATTTCCACAAGGTCCATGTTTAGAAAGCATGAGGGAAGAGTCAGGAGTGGGGCAGGGGACAGGAGCCTTGCACTATCACATTCCATTTACTGTCTAAGGAATTATCTATCCTCCCTATAAAGTGCTCTAGGTTGCGGCAGAGGAAGTAGAGCTGAACTTAATGATAATGGCTTTCTGGTCATCTATTATTACTCAGCAACTATCATAATAGTTAATAGGATAAAGCTCATCTCAGTTAGGCAAAGTCACGCTCATTAAACACTACCTCATAACAACAACCACAGTGAGATCAGGTAGGGGTGGGTACACTAATCTTCTCAGATTAGGCTCCTGCTTATTCTAATATCAAAGGGAGTGATGCCAAGTTGGAGTTCTTCTTTTTTGAAGTTAAAACAAACTGGCTTCTGGCTCAGTAAGATGCATTACAGAAGAAAAGAAACTGATTATATTTTGGAGCTAGATATAGGTGGTGGTGCCACAACGCTGTGAATGTATTAAATGGCATGGAATTATTCACTTGAAGGAGGTTAATTTTATGCTGAGTTCACCTCAATTAGAGAGAAAATTTAGAAAGAATACCCATTTGTCAGATGCTAAGTGACAAACAGCTAGGATAGTTATATTAATATTAGACAAAGATTTTAAGCATCATTAAGGACAGAACATTAAAGTCCACAAAGTAATACTACAATTCTAAACATGTACCCATCTCATTGAACAAACTCAACACATATAAACAAAAACTGATAGACCTCCACTAATCAACTAACAAATCTGCCCTAATTGTGAGAGTCCATAGCACATTCTTTCCAATAAATTATGGTACAAGCAGCCAAAAATTTTTAGTGCAATCACAGAAAAATTAAACAACATAATTAACAACTCTGATCTGATATAATGCTCAGAAGTATCTAGTGTATACTCAATCTGTCTGTAAAAATTGTCTCAATAAATTTCAAAGGATAGTTATGTTCTCTTAGCCCTATGAACTTAACTATGGCTGTGGAAAAAAGTGGGTCCTATCTTAAATGAGGTTAAATACATTTTCTGACATCTAATCAACTAAAGGAAAAAGAAATTAAAATAAGAGAAAGAAAAAATCAAAACCATATCACTTAAATATCTGAGTTCAACTAGTGAGAGTATATTTGTTAGGCACTCTTTTAACTATAAGGATACGAGATAATAAAATTTTTTTTCTCTGATGTTTTCAGCCCAATGTTACATCATAGGCATTCTGTCATGCTATTGTTCTTATCTTTTATTTTAGAACAGCTCTCTAACCCCTAAGTTTCTCTCCCCTTCAGTTCAAAATCAAAAAAGCCCTCTTCTAAATATAAATTCACATCAATAAGACACCTGCAGTCCAACACACCCAGAAAATCAAAATTCCTTTTAGACTCAGTCTGGGTCAACTCTCTGAACAATATATTCTAATTCCTGCTGCAGCCAAATGCATTTCCCTTTGTTAAGATCTCAGTTGTGGTGAAATGAAAGAGAACTTCTATTCCCTCCATGAAATGAAGGTTTTAAAATCAGGCTATCTACAGCTTTTTCTTTACTGGAAAACAGTCAATAATCTTTGCACCACAGAAACATCTAACCACTCTTTGCTCCGAATTTTCTGATTAGCAGCTGGTTCCCAGTGCTTTTTTCCAGAAAACTTCCCTTAGGCCTTACCTCACTGAAATCTCTTTCCACAGCAGTCCAGTTCTTAAGTCAGACTTTCAGGAATAAATATGAGCAGAATCATGCATCAGACAGAGCTCTTCACTCACTAATGGAGGGATATGATCAGAAGAGGTTTTGAAGGATTACAAGGACAGAGTGACATTAACAATTTTCTGAGCACTGAGAAAGCAGACACGGAATTAGTAGGCTCCACCCAAAACACATTGCACATTTCAGTTTCCTTTTCTCACCAAGTCAGAACACTCTTTTCTCCTATCAACTGAAGATCTCGGCCAAAGACATTTCAGGTATAGGAAACTGAAAGCCAAAAGTTCTTCCTTTATTTTGTTTCTCATATTTCAAGGGCATTCAGAACTTCCAGTAGTGGACAAAAAATGGTACAGTGGTTCCCTTATCAGATTGTGAGTGGGAGATCACACTGACCTGACTTATGACAACATGTTTATAAAACTATACTATTCCTTTATTAGTTATTGTTTTTAATCTCTTACTGTGCCTGACTTATAGACTGACCTATCATACCTAACTATTGTAACATGTGTGAGGATAGGAAACATATAACATATCTAGAGCTCAGTCCTGTGTGATTTCAGGCATCCACTGAGGTCTCAGGATATATCTCCCACACATAAGGGAAGAGGGCAACTGTATAATCAAATAAGCACAAGGGAAAGGTAAGGAAGCACCCCGGACAGGTGTCAGGAGGAGGGATGTGCTGAGAAGGAATCCAAGTATCAGCCCACAGAATGGGAAAGGGACACATGAACCTAAAAATGGAGGTAAACAGAAGCAGGAGGAAGGCAGCAGCCTGGATTAACGGAATCACTGTGGCCTCAATTTTGCCAGGACAGGGTTTAATAAAGACAATAAAGTGTCCCGTACTGCTTAAAGAAGGCCTGTGCACCTCAAATCTTCGAGAGTCACAGGCTTTAGGTCTTCTTATACAACTGTAATAAGGTCCCCTGGATGCTACAGGGAGAAACTTTTAAAAGGAAGAGGTACTTACTTTTTTTTTAAGTTGCAAAAAGGGAAAGACCTCAAAGAATTAAAAATAGAAAATTAAATCTGATTTTTAAGAGTTTTTTGTGACTTCAGTGAGAGCTTTTTCATAAATGAATGAAAATAATGAGTCAGTGGCCAGAAAATAGCAATAACTTGTGTAGACTGTGGTTAAGAGAAATTTAGCTGTCAAGGGAAGAATAGGGGTAGGCCAACACATCTTGAAAGGTTGGAGAAGAGGCAGAAAAAAAGGGTTATTTTTTAAATGAAGGTGAAAGATATGTGTGTGTTCACCTGCATGTGGGAGAGAGAATGTGTGTGTGTCTGTACACACATTAGGTTCAAGGCCGAGAGCTATAAAAATTACATGGATAAAATTAAGTGAAAATCAGATCAAGATTCTAAAGGCATCAAAAAGGATAAGCTCTACAGCAAAAATGAAAATAACTTTAGAGAAGAAAAGAAATAGCTCCGAAGGCTAAAGCAGCAAGAATATAGGAAAACTAATAATACATCAAAAGTAACTTGCACAGAGAGGAATTTTTGTGGTACTGAGGACTGAACCCAGGGCCTTCTCTGAGCTAAATCTCAAGCCCTGTTTTTATTTTTTATTTTGAGACAGGGTCTCACTAAATTGTTAAGTTGCCCAGACTGAGCTCCAACTTGTGACTCTCTCACCTGAACCTCTCAGAGTGCTTGGATTACAGGTTTCCACCACCACATCTGGCTGAAAAATTGTGGGGGTTTTTGTTGCTTTGCTTTGATTTTTTGTTTAGTGTTTCATTTTATTTTTCTCAAATTGGGAAGCACTAAGCTCCCCAAGAAGATATGGTTTCTCCAAGTGGGTTCTAAGTCAAGTCAAGTGTGACTATTGAGCTCCTTCCTTAAATCAAAGGACCCAATAAAGGAAATTCGCCATTCATAATTCTCAATAAAGGAAAAATATGAAGGAATGCAGAAGGTCGAGAGCAACCAGTTAGGCACAGACTCCAGAAATAAAATAGCTCAGAAGAAGGAAAAGAAAACAAACTGATAGTTCATTAGCAGGTGAGAAAAGGACCAAGAGATGGAGAGGTGAGGGAGGGGAAGGGAAGGAAAAGTAAAAAGAGTTAAGATGTATTCCGCACACAGACCAACTGCCCACAATGAGTGTAATCATTATGTAGTACAAGCATGAACTACTAAAGTTTTTTTTTTTTTTTAAAGAAAACAAATCAAGGCCATGTTCATCTTGCTGGATTTCTAGATTAGGATGCTACTCTGAGCACAGGTTTGAGTTTCACACCCATACCCTCCCCCAACCCTACACAGTGTTTTTCTTTATTTTCTTTCCAACTCTCTTATGATGACAATTTTCAAATTTAAATTTGAAGAAATAAAATCATGCACACTCACATATCCATCATGTAGATTCAAAAATGTTAACATTTCACATTACTTACAAATATTACATGTACCGTATATTTGTGTGTCTGCTTAAATGTATGGCTGAACCACTTGAAACTGGGTTAGAGATCATGATATTTAGCACTACATGTGTCAGGATACAATTCCTAAGTTAAGAATGCTCTCCTACATAGCTTTCATACCTTTATCATACCCAGAAATACCAAAACTAGAATGCCATCAAATCCCATGTACTGGAGCTGGGCATGGTGGCACACACCTTTAATCCCAGGACTCGGGAGGCTGAGGTAGGAGGAGCGTTGTGAGTTCGAGGCCGGCTTGGGCTACAACGCGAGTGCAAGGCTGGCCTGAGTTACATAGTGTGATCCTGCCTCAAAAAACTAGGGCTGGGAATTTGGCTTAGTGGCTTAAGCACCTGTCTGGCAGGCATGAGGTTGTGAGTTCAATCCCTGGTGCTGCAAAAAAAAAAAAAAAAAAAAGCCCATGTAGTGTGTTTCCTTGTTTGGCATTTTTTTTTAATTTTAAAAAGAGGCCTGCACAGCAGCCTTGAACAATTACTACTTGCCTGATTTTTTGTTTGTTTGTTTCTGCTGACACTGTTCAGCATGTGTCTGTGTCTCCCATGTATTGTGACTCTGAGCTAAGGTCTCAGCTAGGCACAGATGAAGCATCTTAGTCAAAGGCTTTGTTGTGCCTCTGATCACATCATATCAGCAGGCACAGGGCCCATCCACCTGCTGTCAGGGAGGCAGTTTGACAGGGAGGCAGATGACAACTCTCTTCATTCCAAAGGATGTGATACCTAGGCAAAGAGAAAGCAGTCTGTAGGGTGACACTTAGGCCTCATCCAAATATTCTGTTTCATAACATCTTTGCACCCAATGATTCCAAAATTCATTTGTAATATTTCCTGCAATCAATTATTCCAGAATGATAAAAAGCAATTTCTGCCAGCATCATTCCTCCTCCATTAAGAGCTCACAATCTTCTGCAGTACTTACAACAGTTCTTTCTTTAAAAGACAATGTGTACAAGTGATAAATGTTTTGGGAGATAGAAATGCCAATTACCGGGCTTTAATCATTGTTCAATTATATACATGGGACAAATTACCATACTGTACTCCATAAATATGTACAAATATCACGAGTCATTTTTTTAAATGGGCAAATAAAGGCTATGGGGTAGTCATTTGGACAATTCATCAGTATACTATTTTACATTTTTGTAATCTTTCATAACATATGATGGGGTTTATTAATCAGTTTTTGCTTCAATAACAAGCAATCAAAATGTGGGTGGCTTAGAACAACAATCATTTCTTGCTCATAGGCCTATGGATTCGCTGGCCCAGCTGTGGCTCTGCTGGGCTCTGCATCAGGCATAACCTGTCAAACCAGAGCTCTTTGAAGAGGCGATGGCTCCCAGGGTCTGCTCTTCTTTTACTGGAATAGTCTGAGTACAGAAGAGAGAATGAAAAGCAAGAAATATCTCTTTTTTCTTTCTTTTTTCAAGTACTGGGGATTGAACTTTGAACGGAGGGCTATCCCACTGAGTTGCAATCCCCCTTTTTATTGGGGGGGGGTGTTATTTCTTTTTGGGTTTTTTGAAACAAAGTCTCACTAAATTGCTAAGTTGCCCAAATTGGTCTCAAACATTGTGATCCTCTTGCCTCAATCTCCCAGAGTGCTGGGATTACAGATATGTGCCACCCCAACTGGCTATGAAATATCTCTTAAAACTTCTGCTTGCCCAGCATTCGGGAGGCTGAGGTAGGAGAAGCGTTGTGAGTTCAAGGCTGGCCTGAGCTACACAGTGCGACCCTACCTCAAAAAACCAGGGCCAGAAGTCTGGCTCAGTGACTTAAGCACCTATCTGACAAGGCATGAGGTTGTGAGTTCAGTCCCCCTTGCTGCAAAAAAAAAAAAAAAAAAAAGAAAGAAAGAAAGAAAGAAAGAAAGAAACAAAAAAAAATCCTTCTGCTTGGAGCCAGCATTCTGCCACATCCACCCATGTTGCATCAGACAAAGTACATCACAAAAGCAGAAGAGTATGTGTACTGTGCCCCTGGGGAGGAGCAGAGAAGAAAACTACTTCCTAAATGTGGCCGTGACTATATAAAGCAATTGGGCCCACAAAACCAGAGAGGACATGTGCTATGTCTCCTAGCACTTTCCCTTCTCGTATCGCAGCCTTCTAAATTACTCTGTCACTTTGCATCCCTTAGTGAGGAAGATGTGGATCATAGAATATCTGCTGATCCAGAAGAGATAAAGAGCAAAAGTGAGAAACTCTCTAGCTTTATGATTTTTGAGGCTGTCATTGCAGCATAACCTATCCATTCCAGCAAATATAAACAGGGTAAAGCTTCACATTTTCTTCTTCTTATTAATTCTAAGAGTAAGAGGTTGGTGTATTAATAACCTCCATCATGGCACATAAGCTTATATATTTATTTACTCTATTTCATTTTCTTCTTTTTTTATTTTTTTTAAATTTTAAAGATACTAAAATCCAACAAAACATAACAGAACAAAGTCAAGCAAAACAAAGCAGTAGAACTGGTACAGAACTTCAAAGAAAGACACCAGGAAAACAACAGCCACCACAGCATACCTTGTTACTTTCAGAATAGTTGACCATTCCATCAGGTATAGTAAAATCAAACCAAAAACAAAGCACAACAAAACCAATAAAAACAGAGCATGAAATAAAACAAAAAAAAAATTAATCAGAATAAAGCAAAACAATGAGAAAAATATTGGACCTCAGAGACAAGACAGAGAAGAATCCCCCGTATTTGCTACATCGCATACTATCATCTTCCCAAGAAATGCTCAGACTGCCGGTTCCAGGCCTACAAAATCAACTGAAAAATACAAGCATTTAGTTGCTTTATGTACCATAGCTGCTGTCAACTTAGCCAGCCCTATGCTTAGCCCGCATGCCGGTAGGCCTATGACAGGCACATCTCTTTCTCCTCCTGGAGTCTGCACTGGTCACGTACACTCACCAGGAAGGCTGGCTAGGTTGTCTTCTGGTCAGAGCCTCCCTGCCCAACATGGCAGGATCTCGAGAGGAACATCTCTTTCTCCTCCTGGAGTCTACACTGGTCATACACACTCACCAGGAAGGCAGGGTAGGTTGCCTTTTCTCATTTTTTTCTTTTTCATTTTATTTGTTTGAGTGTCCTCAGGGACACAGCCATTTTTATTGATATAATCAACCCTATAACATTCTTTTTTATATACATTTTGTCCCACATTTGACTAGTGAGAGTCCTCCTAAAGTTGGATACCTTTTTACTAGACCCCAATGAGTCTCTAGCATTTCCTTTATACAATTTTCTGATAAAAGTCAGGTATGGTGGCACACAACTATAACTCCAGCACTCTTGAGAGATTGAGACAGGAGACTGTAAATTGTGGACCAGCCTGGGTAACTTAGTGTCTTAGGGAAACCCTGTCTCAAAATAAAACAATTTTAGAAGGGCAAGAATGCAGCTCAGTGTAAAGGTCTTGAGTTCAATCATTAGTGTTTCAAAGCAGCCCTGGCTCCATTTAGTAAGAAAACAATACCTGTATGTGTTATGTGCTCAGTGCTATGGAATGCAGTGGTTTCTAAACTTTTACATTGAACAGAGCATGTATTATCATATTTCTTCTCTTCTTTCTCTCTCTTCCCACCCCACACTCTGTCCTGGTTTCCCTATCCCTGTTTCTTTCTCTCTCCACACACACATACACAGATAGAGACTTATAGATTACACATTGAAAAATCAGAGCTCTATTATATACTACATGATTTATTTTATATAGCTCTTGCATAGATTACATTACATAAAATGTATGTTCCTGTTGACATTTCTAACTCAGATTTGATATGATGACGGATTTTCTCCTTTTCAATTTGCTTCTATTTTTCTTTTGTCATAGATTGAAAGCCTTCAGTATTAATATCAACCTCTTGTTTGCTTTATTATACAGTATATATATATATATATATATATATATATAATAATCTCAAAATTACAATAGCAACAATAAAGCTACAAATGAAGTTTAAGATTCCCTTTAACTCTTCATTCTTCGAAAATACACCATCAAGAGATGTTGACTGAACATGTGTTGTGCAAAAGACATTTGGAACAATTCCAAGTTTACTATACAGTTATATGTTGTCTATGAGATATGCAACTCAGTGAATTTTTACAGCTTTCATTGAAAAGGCAAGATATGTGCAATTTGTCTTGCAAGGATCCTAGGGACAGCTTGAGCTCTGGCCCTTTTCTGATTGCCTAAATCTTTATCACAGCTATTGTTCTCTCTTTTGCACCTGTGAAAAACATTAGGCATTTTGGTATCCCTGCACTAAACTGAAGGGGAAATGAAATCCTTCTTTACTATAACTCTTGAAAGAGATCTAGAAGATTGAATGAGCATATGTAAAACTGCCATAGCAGGTGACATGATTTCAGGGAGAGAAGGAAAAATTCATGGAGAGAAGGGGAAGGGAAGGAGTTACAGCTCAGGCTCTGACTATGGGGCAGGAAAGGCTGGACTCATCGAGGGCTACAAAAATGCTCAGAGAATATGCAGGAACCAAGTATGGAACTTACAATGCCCAAGGGTATGAGCACCTGTGTTCCCAGATGTATGGCGGGTGCTCCAAAAGGAGGCAATATATGTACCCCACAAAAGAAAAATGCTACCAACAATAGATTTTTATCCAGCAGTTACTGTTCTAACTAGTTGTTTCTATTAATTCCTTTAATCCCTCTGACAAATCCATGACAAATCAGTTCTGCCTATGCTCATTCCCATTTTACCAGTAAAGAAACTGAAGCAGACAGAACTTTCATGACTTACCTAAAAGCACTTAAGAGACATTAAGTGGCAGACATAGGATTCAAACCCAGAGATTTTCCGTCAGAATTCAACACTTCATAAGAAGCTCTTCGATCGCCTGTGGAAAGTTGAAGGATTATTTAAAACAAGCAAGATTCAGTATCACCTGTATCTCAGTTATTTTTCTCATTGCTGAGACAAAATACTCAAAGCCCACAAGTTAAAGGAGAAAAGGTTTATTTTAGTTCACATTTTGTAGAGATTTCAATCCATAGTCGGCTGGCTCCAAAACAGAGTGGCACAGCAGAGGAGAAACAGCCCGTGACAGCAGTGAAGCAGTGAGCCTCCCTCTGCTTTTTGTTTTATTCCATCCAGGATACAAGCCTTTTGATTGTTGCCACCCACATCTAGGATGGGCCTTCCCATTATCCACACCCAGAACTATGCTAAATCAGTTAGTGAAGCAATCCAGTATCACACACTGTTAAGTCCAGTATCATACGCCCATGATCTTCCCAAAGGTCTACCTATGCATGCACAAGTGAGAGGGAGACATCTAAATACAAACCACAGTGACCTGTAATAAACTGGTGATAAAGACTAGCAAAGGTGTCCTCAAACCATCCTTTCAGTTCTGGGTAAACCACTTAATCTCTAAGTATGGAGTAATTTTCTTTCATAAAACCACTGTCTTGCCCAATACCACTACTCAAACAACACAGCGTGGCAACTGTGTTGTGAACAAGAGTCAGCAGATCACACTGTGAAGGTATCTGTGAACAAAATCCACAGGGATGGAAAAAAGAGATCTCAGAGATGAGCTTGGTATGCTTTTGTGAGCATTTATCTTTTGTGGTTGCCTTCTAAGTTTTTGTTTTGTTTGCTCACTTATTTGGTGCATGTAACTTCACCTTCCTTTTACACCAGGGCTCTCAGTTTTCCCTCCTTTCTGCACAGCTAAACCTAGGCTCCAGGCACAGAGCTTGATTATAGGTAGAAACAACTCTCTGAGCCTCTTGTGCCAATTTTATAGACCAGGTAATGACTGCAAGGTGCTCTTCTAACAACTCCCACATTTCAAGGGCACTCTGCCAAGTGGAAAATAAGAAAGGAAAATTAAACAAATCTCATGGAAGTAAAGTAGTTAAGAAAGTTCTCTTTCTCTTGGCTTTCAATAATGTCCTTTACTGTTTCCAGCACAGGAGTGTAAGCCAAGTGCCAACAAACATCTGTCCTGGATTTCCACCAAGCTCTTGAACTACCAGGCAGTTAAATCAAGCAGATAACAAATAAATAAATGAAATAGTTGTACTCCTCTGTTCTTTTCTCTCCTTGTGGATTGTGTCACTCATTTGAAGACATGATTTGGGTAGAATGTGAAGACAGAAGACAAAAGAAAAGGGTTACGTCTGAAGAAAAGAAAGACGAGCATATTACAGTTTGCAGGGAATAGAATCCCTGCAGAGAAAATTCGCTCTAATACCAGTAGCTGTTTTAAACCAAGTGAGATTTGCAGCTATCCCACAAAACTAAAAACTCCCAATGCCATAACAATTAAAATAAAATGAATTTTTGCTCACATTCCAGTGGGTTGCAAATGCTCTCAGCCTGGTGGTTCTGTGCCAAGCAATGAGTCACACATGGTTTCCTTCTACTTCTGTGGCCATTCTACCTTCAGGATGTGGCTATCAGCATGGCCACTGGCATAAATATCTGGTAAGCTGACAAGAAAAATGTGACTGCACAAAGCACACTGCACATTTGCTGTTTAACCACCTAGGTCTAGAAGAGATGCATATCACCACCCCCAATGGGGGGCATTCAGTTGCAGCGACAGATGAGGAGTCTGGAACAAATGGTCCCTGGAAGAGAATGACTGTTGGCGTCAAGTTAGCTGTCAATGCCACAATAGCTCTAGGAGTCCGAGTCAGAACGCTTCCCTAAGAGCCACTCAGGGTTTAGGAAAGTGAAAGGGGCACTGTTAAGGAATTCAAAGGAAAAAAAAATTTGCAGTATCAAAAGTTTTGGATCTGTACAAAACAACCCAGTTTAGGTCCAAATTATGAAGTCATTTGCAGAAGGCTTCTCTTGTCTTGTTTACAGCTTGCTCCTCTCAGACATTCTCTTGACAGGTATTTAGTGCTCTCATGTGATCCCTGGGCCCCTCTATTTAGTGGCAATCCTGGTTCCACTTTCTCAGGACTTTCCCAGGTGGCCAGCAAATCAAGAGCCAAGATGTCTTCATTGAGTTGAACTCTGTCTTCGATAGCATCTGCAGCTTAGTATTCCTTATTTAGTCAAACCGCACACTATAGAAACTTTGGATTCTGTGAAAATGATTTAATCGTTTTATCAAAGTTCAATTTAGGAGAAATTTGACAGGCAACATATCCTTAGGAAATCCTTCAAATCAAAGCACACAGGTAGCTACTTGCTAGGTACGAGCGAAGTCAACACAGCAAGGAAACACTAACACAAATAAAGTCTCTGTCACATTCACAGTTTTTATAGCTTATGGAGCCCTCTAATATCCCCTTAAAAATATAAACAGCATCATGAGATAGGAAAAGCACATTACCTACATCTTCCTTAAGAGGAAACTGTGACTTGACTGAGCTAAACTACTTTCCTGAATCCACAAAGCTAACAAAGTGTAGGCTGAAGACTGAAGAAAAGATATAGACTCCTAATCCAGTGCACTTTCATAATTCTGGGGGAAACAAACCCCTTTTTGGGATATCTAATCATGTGTATGTGTGTACGTGCATGCGCTACCGGGGATTGAACCCAGGACCTTTGCACTTAGCTAAGTCCTCGGGCCTTTTTTTATTTTTCAGTCTGAAACAGGGTCTTGCTAAGTTACCCAGGCTGTTCGCAAACTTACTATCTCTTGTCTCAGCCTCCCAGAGTGCCAAGAGTCCAGAAGTGTGTCACCAGACCCAGGTTAATATTTTTAAACATACTTAATTCTCTTTTTCTCAAACATCTTCAAGCAAAACAAGTAGCCTGCTTATCTGTTTTTGCACTCAGTATGAGATTCCTTGTTTTCCCTGGGAGACTCACTGCCTCTCTGTTCATGTTCAGAATTTCCTCTTTTTCCACTTCAAATATTTTCTGATGTCCAATTATCTAGGGAAAATAATTCATACTTTATTAAGTTGCATGACTGCAAAACTGCATGTGTTGCTCAATACACAGGAAGCTCCACATGACTACAGTTGTTGTCCCTCCCCTTGTCAACATGCAAAGAAGAGTTTCACTGGTTCCCTCTTTTTTTTTTTTTTTTTTTAACGTATGAAAGCTAACTGAAGAAGCACAATTGCAGCATTGTAAGGTGTCAGGAATGTGAGTGAACATCTGTGACCTGCCACGTAAATTAAAAGGGACGCTAGCTATGAGACACAAGACAGAAGTAAATTCCTTCTCAAACACCAGGCAAATCTGCTGTTGCCCAACAGGGTTGGTGCAAATTTGTCATTATGTTTCAGAGAAAATCTAAATTGATTGCTCCATTTTCCCAGATTTTCAACTTTGTTCCAGACACTCGAGCCCGTGCTCATGCCATGTCCCTGACTCTTTCCCACAACCGCTGTCCTTACTTTCCTCTCCTGAGTTCATTTTGTCTTGCAGAAAATCTTTCTTAATTATTCATATTTATTCATTGCTTCCTCTCAAAACTTACCATATGAAGTCTCTTGGGGATTTTTCTTTACAGTATTGCTGCTATAAAAGTGAGGTTGCAAACGGGGCATGGTGGTGCATGCCTGTAATCCTAGCATTCAGGAGGCTGAGGCAGGAGGATCATTGTGAGATCAAGACCAGCCTGGGCTACATACTGAGATCCTGTCTCAAAAAAATGAAGATGCAATTATAGAACTGTACTTGGCAAACTACAACCCAAATCTAGCCTGTGGCCTACTTCTCTAAGGATCTGAGCTGAGGATGGTTTTTACATTTTTTTTTTAAAGGACTGCAAATCAAAACAAAGAATACAGACCACAGAGACAGAAAGGGACCCAAAAGCCTCCAGGTCCTTTATGGATAAGGCTTTCCAGCCCCTCTTCTAGACTATGACCCTGCTCTGGCCTCTTATCTATTGTCACCCTCTGCAATCTTGATTATACTTTGAAAATCTCTCCCTACACGTGAAAGTAGGGGAAACAAGATTCTAGGGCAACCAGTTGAAAAAAGGAACCCAAGTTTTCCAATACATGCCTTCATACAATATGATATTCCCAGAAGAGTCCAGAATCTCCTTGGTTCCAGCATGCTGTTGGGCAGGAGTCACAGAGAACAGCTCCCCACTTTGCCTTCTCTATATATCAAAGGTACACTGGGGAACCAGCACACCTGTTATGGTTTATATTCCTATGGCCCCACGAAGTCTCATGGCATGGACGCTGGCTCAGTCTAGTGTTTGTGATTTGTTAGTTGCCTAGCACTGGGATTGGTGGTGTGAGTGTGGCACCCACCCAGGGGTGGAGCCGACATACAGTGTAAGGGTGGGAAGAAGGCATGTTTCTCTCTTGCTGGTTCACACTTGCTGTTTGCAGCCACCATGGATGGCTGGCTCTTAGCCATGCCATCCTGCCTTGCAGCCAGCTGAGTATGGACTGAAACTCCCAAGAACAGTGAGAAATAAACCTTTCCTTCCCTAATTTTGGGCATCAGGTATTCTGTCTCAGCAACAAGAAAAAAAGTAACTAAGACAACACCTGAGAGGAGGAGGGAAGCTGGTGGGCCTGGTGCATGAGGTGGCTAGAAGGGAAGAGTTCTGGAAAATGTATCTTTCAGGGGCAACCCAGGGGGAGGCAGTGAATCATCCCAGCCACACTAAGATAGAGACGGGTTTTATTATTTTCCCCACATTTGAACAATACCTTCTGTCTGCTGATTCCCCTGTTAGCAGGCAAGGTGTGACTGGAGACATAAAGAGCCTGGGATACAGCGACAGCAGCCTCCCCGGGGAGCAGACAATTGGCATGCTGGTGGTGCC